>JAKOGI010000557.1:0-157500 GCA_029747015.1 Carnegiea gigantea | reverse complement strand
GAGGGACAGAGTTTAATTACTGACTGTTTAGAATAGTGATGGACTACATGGTTATGTAAGTGTGCTAAATAGGTCCCAATTTATTGGAGGAAAAAAAAAAAAAAAAAGGCTCCAATTGATTCAGACTGAAGGCATATTTAGACTGGAGACAAGTTCTCTTGACCTTGGAGGTTCACGGCTTTTTTTATCGGCTTGCTCCACCAAATAACTTCGAACTGAGTATGTCCAACAAGGGCTTAGGCTTTGAGCCAAGCCCAACTAGCCCCTACTACTTTGAGATACTTAACTTGGTCCTATTCACATACATATGTCATTTTGCTTTAATCCAATAAAGGAAGGTGAAGGATTGAAGTCCCATCAAAATTGTCAATTTGATATATACAATCTTATTTCATACAAGCAGTCATTCCCAAGATTTGATGCATGCAGTCTTACTTCTAACAGGTGAAAAGTAGAATTATAAAATGGATTGGTTGAGATCTACCGATTTGATCAACATGTCAATTTTATTTAGAATTGGGTAACGGGTCAGTTCAAGTCGACCCATTTAATCAATAAACAAATCAATTTCGTATCACCCTCGAAAATAGTGTAAATTTACTCAAAATTGAAAAATAACATATTTTCAAACAAATCAATTTCATGTTGGGTTCATGTTTCTCTCAATAACTTTAGATCGGGTTCGAATCGTGTTACCATGTCAAGTAGGCTTTCCAGCTCTAATGTTATGTCAGCCTTGAAAATAGTTTAGTTTACTCAAAATTGAAAATAATATGCTTTCAAGATAAACGGCTAAGATGTGTCAACTTCTAGTCGAAATCGTTTCCGTTCATGTCGCATTCGTGTTTATAGTATTAATTTTAAATCGGATTCGGGTCATGTTATTATATTTATGAGGCTTTCCCACTCTAGTTAAAAAAGTTGCTCCCAAAGGACAAATTGAGGAATGAGGAACACTAGAAGGGCTCTCAAACGTGGCATAGAGTAGGAACTTGATGTATCTTTCTGACAATCTCCAGAGGTGCATCATATGCAAGCAGCACTGCCAGGAGAAAAAGTGCTGACAAAAAACGCGGTTCATTGGTTCCCTAGCTGCCTGCAGGTGCAGCTCTTGCTGAACGCCAAATAGATTATATCGCAACAAGGCAATTAAGTTCGCAGAAATTGTTATTGATGAACCATAAATGCAGCAATAAAATGATATGTAAGGACAACATGACAGAAAGATGTTCACTTCATAAGGAACTGATGCCAGAGCTAACGGAGACTCATCTCATGGTTGGGCGATGGCAAGAGGTTTCACATGGGATAGGCTACAAATATGATGAACCATCAATAGCAATAAATCTTTAGACTCAACAGAGGACCACTTGATCTAAACTGGAAAATTTTGGGCTTTGGGACATCCACAGGGCTCATTTAGTCATTTCCCTTGCAAGATAGCGCAATTCCTCATTTTGTCTGGTAATTAAGGTAAACCACCCTATATCAACCCCAGAAAAAGGCGTTCGCCAATAAAAAGTATACCGAATATGTTACTAAGGCCTTTTCTTTTCTTTGGAATATATGGATTGGTAAATGAGTGAAATTGACTGAGATTGGTTGAACTATGTTGAAGTGGGTACTTTTTTGTTGAAGTGGGTTGAAATTAATTGAAGTAGGTTAAAATAGATTGAAGTTAGTTGAATTTTTTTTTTTTTGTATGATATATATAAGTTGATTAAAATAGTAAAAAGTGGATTAAAATTGGTTGAAGTTGATTGAAGTGTGTATTTTTTTATTGAAGTTCATGAAGTTAGTTGAAGTTGATAATTTTGGATTTACTAACGAA
The DNA here is from genome assembly GCA_029747015.1 of Carnegiea gigantea. Taxonomy (NCBI): domain Eukaryota; kingdom Viridiplantae; phylum Streptophyta; class Magnoliopsida; order Caryophyllales; family Cactaceae; genus Carnegiea; species Carnegiea gigantea. The sequence goes on along the minus strand of JAKOGI010000557.1, from coordinate 155,669 downwards.
AAGAACAAGGCCTGACACTGTCACATGGACTCGAGTTGCTATGAGCACACGTATTGGACTTTTGCTACTTTAGATAATTTTGCATGTTCTTTGGTCTAAAATGAACGGTAAAGAGTCCAACACTGAACAGTGAGAGTGTGTGAGGCACCCTTGGCATGAAACAAATAGTCCATGAAAAGACAACAGAGTTTGAGGACTTTCACTCTGCAAAAAGTATGACGATATGCATTAAGCATTTGAATTCCTTCAAAAATCCAATGAACCACACCAACATTTATGGTTTGTGATGGGTACGCATGCTGTACCATAATGCACCGAAGCAGCAACTGAACATCATCTCAACTGCCCACGGAAGTTATTATTTCAGGCCAGTCAATAATGGCATGAACTCATCCTCGAGTAGCCTAGAATGATATGTGAAAAAGATATCGATTTGGAAGTTGTATCATATCTATGTCACTAAAAACAAGTAACCAGGCACAACGGACAAAGGATCAGTGATCAGAACATGCCATAGGGTTGATAAGCATTCTTTACAACTTTTCCATAATCCAAAGATCAGATGACAATCAAGTGCAGCTGTTATTCTTCAGGATGTTCAAAGAGGTGATGAACGACATTATCTACGCATCTAACACTAGAAGGTATAAGCAGAAAACAACTATGAATGCAATCAAGACCTAGATTATCAGGGATTTTGGAAGAGATAATTACTATCAGGAGTCGCCGTTCGGAGCACAATGATAGATAGATTCACCTTTCACAAGGAACAAGCAGGGCAACGAATCAATCCGTTCTCATTGCAAACACTGCATCTCCTCATTAGTCCTTCATCTTCCAGAAACACCTTCCGACTCCCATTGCAACTCAAGCAAGGCATAAACCTTGATTCACCACAAGTATTGCAGGCAAAACCGTGATCCAGAACGGGATATCCATCCAGAAGCCTCTCCAATTCTCCAGTTTCGTGCAACTGCTTGACCTCATCAGCACCCCCAACGTGCTTTCCACCAACGAAGAGTTGAGGCAAGCTCACTGCCTTTCCACCAAGTGCATTCTGCAACTCCTTCCTGTAATTCAAATCCATTGAAATGTCCTTTTCATCCACCACGACTCTAAAACCCTTAAGTATCATGCGAACCGAGCAACAATCTTCATAAGTTTTCCTGATCCCTCTCACACTAGTGAAATACAATACAATTTTGTCTTCTGGGCCTCGCAACTTACAGGCATTATCAATGAAACTAGATGATTTTGTGATCAAAGGGGTAGAAGTTACAGTATTGTTCACTGCAGCAAAGTGACCAGACCCCATTGATTTAGTCGTCCTCTGACCTTCATCAGAACCCAATTTTTTTGCAGACAATGCCCTTTGATAGCTAGAAGCCACATTAGGGTCCATCTTCGAGAGCAATGACTCCTCAGACAAATGTTTCCACAAAGGCTTTGAATTTGGGACCGACTTTAACCCCCCTTCCTCAAGTATCTCTCCAGGCATGTCAACAAACACATAAGAATCACTCAATTTCTTCTCAGAATCAGTCAAATTCAAGCCAGATTGCGAACTGGGTTTTCCATAGGCATCATTAAAATCGCATGAATTTAAACCGTTAACCTTCAAACTTTCATCAGACTCGGTCAAATTAAGCCCTAATCTCGAAATGGGTTTTTTCTGGGCATCAATAAAATGATTAAAATCGCAAGAATTTAACAAATTAACCTTAAAATCTTTACCCACATCAGGATTGAACTCCTCCTCGCCTTCAAGCCCTTCCATGAGTTCCCAAGTGTTGATCACAGAGTCCGGCGACGAATGGCCGGAAAACCCCTCAATGTCTCCGTCTCCGGCGGCCGGAGTAGGGCTCTTATCGACGACAATGAGCGACCCATATGTAGACGAAGTCAGACAAACGAGGTGCTGGCTATCGCCTTTACGAAGAGCAGGGTGGTGAACCACCGGCGCAGAAAGAGACCGAGTTTTGGGGATCCTAGAAGGAGAAGACGATGAAACACCCGAAGAAAAAGAAGAAGAAGATGGGGATAAGAATTTATTCGAGGAGATTGAAGTTGGGTCTTCAATGGCTTTCGCTAAAATGGCATCAAATCGAGAAGCAGAACACCCCATTGAAAACCCGCTTCAACAAAAACAGCTTGAGAACCGGCAAAATCTGCGTATCCTGAGAAATGCTGTTTTGCTGGGATTCGTCAGACTTGCTTGATTTTCACAGTAAATTTTGGTATGAGAGAGAAAGCAGAAAGACGGTGAGGAGGGGCTATCAGTATTAAATGGAGAGAGATGAAGAGGAAATGAATGCGATTACGAAAGTTTGGAGAAGCAGTAATGGGGAATGGGACATTGTACTTGGATATTTAGCTTGAATTAAACGGAAACTCTTGTGTGTTATTTAATTAAGTGTGATAATTGGATTAATAAAGTTGGTAAGCAGTAAAATGCCTTGACTTCGAAGACTCGTCGAGTTTCGAAACCCAGGAACGCTAAAAAAATTGGAGACACATTAGAAAACAACGCTTAGAAAGCCACCCCGTGTGATTAATGATTTGTTGGCTCCGATAGTGATGGAAAATTGAATGCTTCTCTTTGTCTTATGTTCCTCTTCTCAACCAGTTAGGGCTCCTGCAGTGCCAAGTGTCGGCAGTCTTAACTGTTGTGGTTTTTCTCATAAAAAATTCTCTACTCGTTCGAAACTTTCAAAAATTTAATGATGGTTTAAGTTTGGATTTTATAAATGAGAAATTTGTGGAAAAAAAATTATCCTCTTTTCGGAGTTTGAGTATAATTCATATAAGGGCACCAATAACTCTAAATGAAAGCATTTGGTAGAAATTAGTGAAGTTGTTTGTTTGTTTTTGATGATTTAGATGTATGTTTGGCAGTTGTTTGTGCTTTGCTTGTAAAATTTTATTTCTTTGGATTATACCTAAATAATAGTTTAAAAAATATATATTCCACATTTTTTTCCTAAAAATTTGCGTATACTAATAGATTGCTATAGATCTCGTACATTTCATACATGTCCAAATTTGCTATTATCCTTTAGTGTGTATAGAACAACATCCAAATATCAATTTATGCATAAGCTTAAATGCTTCCACACATCTCAAATTGTCGTATCATTTCCGTTTTTTCAATAGATTTCTAATTAACATAACGAGGCGAAATGAAACTTACAAAGAAATCAAATAAGCGCCGTAAGCCTCCAAATTTAGGTTCATCTGAATTTCTCATTCCTCTATCATTTATGCAACTCCTTATTAGTTTTCACGGCGTCTTTAAGTCATGCACATAAACTTTTTTTAAAAAAAAAAAATCAAGCACTATGCAAAATGTCGAAATCTTTTGAATTGCTGAGATCTTTTAATTTCACTTAACTCCATCTTTGTTGAAATAAAAGAATCCTACTGTCAATTCTAAAGTTTCGTCAACAATGTATTCATGAGCTGTTAATTAAATATCTGCACTAGTCAATTGAGATAGCACTAATTTTTGAGTACGATTGTCTTACAATGGTTTATTGTGAAGTGACCTACATACAACAGCAAAAGCAACAACATCTCCCAGTGTGAATTCCACTTTTGCGGGGTCTGGGGAGATCCAAGTATAGGCAACCTTACCTCTAATGGCATCCCTGCCAGTAGAGAGGTTGATTCCAAGATACCCACAAAACAAGATTTTCTAAAAACCTTTTATAGGATGAGAATAAATAATTGAGCGGCGGGCACATGCTTCTAGCATGGATTCTGACTTAGAGGCATTCAATCATAATCCAGCGCACAGTAGCTTCGTGCCACTGGATTTTCAACCAAGCGCGATGACCAATTGTGCGAATCAACGGTTCCTCTCATAGTAGGTTGAATTATCATCGCGACATTGTCATCAGTAGGGTAAAACTAACCTGTCTCATGACCTATATAATATGGGTTTAATTTCCTTTAAAAAAGCAATTTGTTACATAACTATCTCGTCCCATTATTGTGTTACATGAAATGGTCTCATGCAAAACTCACTAATATATTACCATTTGAGTACCACACTACCATGCTTACAGTTAACACTAGTCGCTCTAATGTCAATGGCCGCACTAGTGCACAGTGTGTTTTTGCTTGTACACTGCTAGTGTTCGCATGTGCAAGTTAACTTGCAATCGAAGGAGTCTTGTTGGTTAAGTACTGGGTAAAGCAACTTCGTCACGATTAACAGGTTGATATGATCCACAAAGAGTCAATATGTATATATGATACAAAAGGGGAGAGTACGAAAGAAAGAGACTTAAGACCTAATATACTCGGAATTAATGGATGTTGTGACAGAAAAAGTTTCTGTTTCAAACATTGCATCAGTTATTGAAGAAGGCTTGGGCGATGTCATCTCACGCTTATTAATTTGAATTATAGGCAATCTTTAATTGAGCCTGAAAGCCTTGAATGATTTACAGGAGTTTGTTCAATACTTAACTGGCCATGCTTCTGAAGGCAATTAGTCTTGAAACTGAAAAACTCATTGTTTGAATAATGAATATGATGTCAACCTCTTTGCAATCACTATCCCAAAGAAATACTATAGAAAGAAGGTAACAGTTGAAATGAGACAGCCTTAAGTTTCCGCCGACAGCTATTCTCACTAAACCAAATGCAGAATTTCAAAAAATCAATGTGTTTCTCTTCAGAAGGATGATCTTTACAGACTACACATTAAACTAGGTGTGCATAACACAAGGTCACTCAGGGGTAACTCTGCAGATGGACGTACTTCAAAACCTTAGCAACAACACAAGGAGTTGAAGCTCGAATGGAATTCAGACTGCAAGCAATGTTTGTCTACCTGCATGACTCCGTTTGCATAAAGGATCATCATTGAACCAATTTACAGCAGTACCAAACCTAGATTCTAATTTCTGATCACCTGTTGTGCACCCGTGTGCCGGTGCCTCAGGAATGTAGCATCACATTACTGTATTTTCAAGCACAGATTTGGAAGATGCAGACAAGTTTGTCAGTGCCACACACTGTCAAACAAGTTCAAAAGTTCACCTTGATGCCACAAACTAGAAAAGGATCAGATTATCTGCATAAAAGCAACTTCATTTATTCAGGTTTGCACACAATTGAATCCCCTGCAAATTAAATGTCTTCTGAAGAATGAATATTGAAAATTTCTCATTCTCAAGAATTCTTTGAGTATAATTTGGCTATGACTATTTCCAAAGAAGCCATTAGCAACTCCTGACAAGGAACTAAGCATTGTCAACAGCACACAGAAAAGGAAAGAGTACATCATCATACAATAAGCAAGTTAAAAAAGTTACAACATTTGTGTTGCTCAAATTGTTCGTATCACCTGATACATCCAATACTCTTGAATCTTGACATGGGTATCGACCCTTGGCCCTTCACTTTATACTACTAGTTCATACTAAGAAGTACTATGTTCATTAGAGATGCCCTTGCCCGCCATGGCCACAGATAATTATGACCGTGCTAGAAGCTAGTGAATAAAGGTGCTTGACTTAGGCATAGTAAAGCATATACTGATTCATCACATTGAAGCTTGAAAATCCAATGGTTAGCATCAATGAAGTCCCCCAAAAGTAGTCGTGTAGTACAAGAATGACGTTCAATATTTAATTACACTAATTTAGTCTAATCTAGGTTCCAATAAGGTGTCTGTACATGGATTGCCCAAAATCAGCACAAGAATCACAGGGAGTTTCGAGTATACAGAGAAACCATTGAGCCGATGCATGACTCGGCAATAGGCATATGCCGGCTTCCAGGAGTGCTGATGCATGAGCTTTGGCTGAAGATTAACATACTTCAAAACCTTTGCACTAACACAGAACTGAAGGGTGAAACAGGATTCAGACTGCAAGCTACGTTCTTCTACCTGCATTCACATAAAACATTATCATTGGACCAATTGACAGCAGTACCAAACTTAGATTCTAATCAACTGTGCACCTGTCTGTGCCTCAGCAATATCAGCATTACATATTGGATTTTCAGGCACAGATTTGGAAGATGCAAACAAGTTCACCATCATGCCCAAACTAGAAAAGAATTAGATTGCATTACACACACAATTAAATGCAGATTAAAACACATAAAAGCAACATCAGTTATTCAGACCTGTGCATACTCAAGTCCCCTGCAACTTCCAGAATGCATCTTGAGAATTTAAGTCATCATAAGAGAGTTCAAGTCATACCATCTGTGTTGCTCACTTTGTTCATTCTCGCCCAATATACTCATCTCAAGCATCCAATGCTCTTCACATGGGTATGGACAGTTGGACACAGATACCAAATTTTCAAAGCATATAATACTGATACCAAAACTAACATAGCATATGCAAATGAGTGACTGCATCTCTATGGTATGAAGTTCCACAAGCTTCACTCAGATAATAGAAATCTCACGTGTATAGTCTACAGCAATCCAATAAAATGCCTAATAACGTCCATCAACAACCATCAAAGAGCTGGTCGATACTTTTAATTCATACAATTGCATTTGCTAAAATTCCAGCGAAAATTTTTCAAATGGGAATTCCTTTTTCTGACCAGGGGAATGGCATCTTTGACAACACTAATTAGAGCAACTTCCAATTCAAAGAATGAAATTAAACAAATGACTAGAAGAACGAACAAATTAAATCCAAATCCCTAGAATACGCAACAAGAAGCAGAAATTCCAAATTCAAAAAAGCGCAATCATGAATCGAATGTAACAGCAAAGAGACCAGAGAAAGGTAAGAAAAGCGGAACTCACCAAAAAGCTCAATTTCGAGAGCATGAATAGATGAATTAGGGCTAAATTCAGCCGATATGGAAGGCGCCGATGTCGCCGGTACGAAGGGCGCCGGCGATCTCATCGGCGACGATCAAGCAAGACGACACCCACCCAGCCAAAGCCAACCACACCATCTTTGCCACCCAAAGCGACACACTCCATGGCACCGCCATTGTTGAGCAGCGATTTCTCTCTCTCTTTGAAAAGCTACAGAGCCTTGTTGAATCGATCAATTGGGGTTTAATTTTTGGATATGCAATCAAGCAAAGGTTTTTTTGTTGTAACAATGGGTTGCGGAGGAGCCAAGCAATGATGGGGACGAATTGGTGATTGGTTTGATCAAAAAACAAATAAAAAAATGGTGATGGGTTGACCGTGTTTGCATGCTGTTTTATACTCGGATTAGTTGGAACTTGGAATTATCGTCATCGTTACACATATAAAACAAAGCAGAAACGTTGATTTTTTTTTTTTGGGGGGGGGGGGGTTCAAAAGAGGAATAATTCATAAATATTAAGAATTTGTCAAAGGCAACTTGCAGTATGTAACTAACAATAATAAATATAATTTCTTAAGTTAAAAAACAATATAAGTTTCAAAAGAACCAAATTTACACACAATAAATACTTATTTTCGCACTCAAATCCCTTCTTTTTTATGCAGCCTAGAAAGAAGACCATAGATCCGTTATAAATTTGTACAAGATATGAGATCTATTGATTTAATATAGTTCTATCAAGCGATATAATATTTTGATATGAAAGAACGCATATAAAACATCAACTCCATTTAAATCGCCGCTTTGCAATAGACAAGAAAATCATCACTTGAAAATTAAACACAAAACTACTTCAAAGCAACTAAAATCAGAGCGCATTTGACACTTTAGTATCCCAGGGTATAATCACCGAACATAATAGTTCAAAAGTTTGTGCAAATAATAACTTAGTAACTTGAGCACATTTGCCATGAAAGAATTATGTATTATTTTTTTTTAAAAAAAGACACCTTTCTAGTTTTATTGTCTTTTTGTATGTTTTTTTAAAAATTATATAGTTATTGATGATTTGTGTATCAATTTTTTTTTCACTATCTTTAGAACGCTACTTCATTGTTCTACGACATAAGTGCACCTAAGAGGCAGATAATTTTACGTATTTTTAATTATACAAGTTTAATTTTACATGATTTGCATATTTCGACATTTCTTAATTATAATCTTAATAAATAATGTTATATGAGTGCTACCCGAGTTGCTTTTTTTTTTGGGGTGCTAAACCGAGTTGTCATTGGATGATTTGAAATTAAAACAAATAAAAACATTTAAATATCATCTCATGACATGCATGTATGCCAGGCGAAATTAAAAAAAAAAAAAAAAAAAAGCTCAATGCAAGTATTTAAGGTTAATGGCTACAGAAGTTGGGAACCCCAGTCGTCCTGCCCACAAGACATTTTGGGCCCTTACGATTCTGCTTGGAAAGGACCCTTCTACCACAATATTGTATGGTATTTTAGTGACCCAATTTACCGTGTTATGCAGTTGGATCTAATTAGACGTGGAATTGAGTTGAACTTGCTTTTTAGCTTGCTAAACTTGACTCGTGGTGAGCCCGAGCTGAACTTGTTGGTTATCCAAACCAAGCCCATGCCTTGCGATAAATAAGTTGAGCTGACGAGTCTAGCAAGCTTTCACAAGCTTTCGTAAGAAGCAAATGTAGGATTATATTTATGTTTTAATGTGAAAGCTAAGTATTTTGATTGAGAACCACCAATTATCATCACATTATTACAACTATATAGTGTCACATTTATCTCTTAGCCCAACTTTTGTTGCTTTTCTCATACCTCATTTGTTCAGAAACGTACTCTTCAAAAAGATTATCTTCCTCTGCTTTGGAGTCCCGCTATGCTCATTAGTGATAACGGGAGGGACTTCATTGACAAGAAACTTGAAGCCTAGTTGAAGAAGTATGCAGTACACAATAAGTATGAACTTGGCTACCATCCTCAAACGAGTGGTTAAGTAGAAATCTCTAACTGAGAAATCAAATCTATCTTGGAGAAAACGATCGCAAGATCAAGAAAAGACCGGATGAACAGGCTAGATGACACTCTTTGGGCTAGCTGTACAACCCTATTGGCACCACGCCATTTCAGTTAGTCTATGGTAGGCCATGCCAACTTCCCGTGGAGTTAGAACGCAAGGCCTACTGGGCCATTAAACATATTAACTTCAATTTGCAGTTTGTGGGGGAAATGTAATTACTGTAACTGAATGAACTTAAGAAAATCTGCTTGGATGCCTTTGAAATTTCTCGGTTTTACAAGGAGAGGATGAAAAGGTGGCATAACAAGTCCATCAATAAGAGAGAGTTTTAGGAAGGTGACTTAGTTCTCTTGTTCAACCCCAGATTGAAGTTGTTTCCAGGTAAGCTTCACTCAAGGTGGTCGGGTCCATTAAAGGTCTTAAAAGCCTCCCCCTATGGAGCTATTGAGATTGGAATAGAAGCAACCGGATTCCTGAAGGTGAATGACTCAAAGCTCAAATACTGCATTGCTGGCGAGTCAATTGAGGGGAAGGTCTCTTTTGACCTCCCCAATGCCTCTTCTACTTAGAAACCGACAATGATTAAGTTAGGGATCTAAAACAAGTGCTTCTTGGAAAGTGACCCAAGTTTTATTACTTTTAAAACAAAAAAGTTGAGGAGATATAGTGTTGGTGAAGACTTGAGGGCAAAATTTTGAAGTGCGACAATTTTGGAAGTGCACGGCCATGCTAGAAAGTGAACGACCATGCACTGTTGTGATGTTGTCACAGCCCAGAGAAACCGAAGCTGCGCACAATTGCCTATGCATTTATGCATGACCCTACGTTGTTGGAGTATATAAAAAAAGAGACACACACGATCGCCCGTACGTTGACACACGATCGCCCGTACATCGACGCATGATCGTGTGCCCTCAAATCTTATTCAAAAATATAAGTTCAGTCATGCGTTTATGTTCTTTCTCACTGACTCACTCTCTTTCCTCCTCTCGCACCTCTCACTCTCTCTATTCTGGTGACTACCACTACTCTCCATTGTTTCCCGGTCGTCGCCGAACACACCCTCAACAGTTCCATGATGCGCCGCCGCCTCCTCTGTTGTCACCATCTCAATCCTCCCTCCCTCTGCCACCTTTTCTCTCCAGGATCCAGCCATGTCCACATCACAACCACTGCCTTCTCACCCTCACACTACCAATTTCAACCCTCACTACCCTCATTCCTCCCCGTACACCCAAAAATCGAAACCCTAGGTTTCGGATTTTTCACTCCCACCACCGCCACACCTCCTTTTGTTCGATTTGGTACTATTTTTGGTCCAATTGGTGCTATATTTGCGAATTCAAGACAGTTTGGGTTCAATTCAGGTTGCAAGTTCAAGCTTAATTGACATGACTCCTAAAAAATGCCTGAAATGTATCGCCGCTTATACTAGCTGGGCACAATGTGCCCAAGGTAATCCTCCAATTTCCCATGTAGTTAACAAGTATAAACTTGTGTTTGTTGATGAAGATCATAGTAAATGAGATGATACTATTGTCATTAGCAAGATTTGTGCACGTAACTACCTTGATGAGCAAATGATGGAGACCTTGCATTTATTAGATGATTTGCGTATATTGCTTGGTAGCTTGGGTTAGTTGCACTTTATGACTTTGCAAGAACTAGTTTATGAACGGCTTGTTTCGGAATTCATGAGGTCCCTTGTGGTGGATTTGAAGAGGTAGTTTTAGAATGATATTGGTTATATTAGGTTTTGATTGTTTAATCAAACTCTTGAGCTTACCCTCGCCCAATTCAATGAACTTTTCCAACTTCCCAATGGTGGTGCCCTTGCCTCCATACATGATGAGTACAACTAAGTCTGTTTTTGGTTCACAATAACTCACTCTGAGTGGAGGTACGAGGCTAGATCTGCTAAGGCCACGTGGATTTGCAATCTCATGGTACATTACCTCCAGTGCCTTACGTCGAACTATGTGTTTGGTCATATCTTTTAACCTTAAAAATGAATAAGGTGAATTACTATTCCTGTGAACAATAGGGGTATCTTTGTCTGGTTATCAATGTTTGGAGGGTGAAATTATCATTATCTCTATTGCCCTAATGGCTTCCATCACCCTCCCCTTTTCCGTGCCCCTTCTGTTTTGCTTTCTCTACTTTCATGGCTTCTCATTCTAGAGCCACAGCAGAAGATGCACATGCTCTCTCCCCTCTTCTCTCCCTGGGGCAAAGCAAATTAATATGTATTTGGGTATTTTTTAACTTTTCGATTTCTTGAATCTTCAGTGCTTGTTTCTCTCAAGTTTCCTATTTTCTTTTTTGTTTCAATTTGATATCAAGGCCTCCTCAATTTGATTAATTGATTCGAGTTCTTGGCAGATTTACTGTTTTTGTTCATCTCCCTCCTTCTCAGTTCTCATCTAACAAATCAGTCTTTTACTTCATAGATCAGAACCTAGAAACCCAATTCTAAAGGGAGAAATGGATAGGGCATGAGGAAAGGGAATAAGGGTGCTGGTGGAAGCAAGGGTTCCTAAAGAAGGAGCCCGTCCTCCGCTCCATCAATGTTGGTTGGTAGTTTCTGATGGGTTCGCTACTTTAGAGAGGTTCGTTATGCTTAACGGGTTGGTAAATGAGGTCTTGTTTCCTAAGTACCTTGCTACTGAGGTGTTTCCTTCTTTCTTCATCTTTAATTTCCCTGTGTTTGCAACTCTTCTCAAAGTTCACGCTTCAACTGTTAGTGTCGACTTCGTTGATTTTGGTTTCTTTTGGTGAATTTCGCAACTAGAACATTTAATATTCTCTTCTGATTTGATTTCCAGGAACATATTTCATTGTTCATTTGTTTACACTCAGATGTTGAGATTGTAACCGTGTTCGGTCTGAATTGGTTTGGGTTCTCATTATATTTTTCTTTTTTTGTTGGATAATGCAGGTTTTGGGGTTGGGTGGGAATGCAGCAAGAGACAAGATCAGGATCATACCAAGACAATGCTTTGAGTTGAGATTATGTGACATTGTCTGTAGATTACGACACATGACCTTCTATGTTATTCAAATCCGGGTCAGATGTAAATTTACATAATCATGTCAATGTTTTAGTTGTTGTTCTTTTTCCTTTTTCCCAATGATTTGCTTTCTTAATAATTATACTCTTGTGATTCTTGTCCCAGCTTCAGTTACTTATGCTACTAATGGTTAGATGTTTCTGCTTTTCATTATTTGCATAATTTTACTAGCTATTGAGGTAAATTAATTGAGAGATACCATAACTCTTAAGGTAATTGAGAGATGCTTATTATGTGTATTATACCATAACTCTTGATGTAGAATAATTGGGAGAAACTTATTCTGTGTGTTAATTTTTGCTGTGCAATCCTTCTAATATTTCAAGTACTTTTTTTTTCTTTCTTAGTGTTCTTTCTTGTCAGTTGATTGCCTTGAAGTTGCATTTACTCATAGCCTTTTGTTCGTCAAGTGTAGTTCAATTGTTTATTTTCTCTCTACGACGAAATATATTGTACATCTATCATGCTACTTTTTACTTGACTAATGCCAGCCCGATATCCTGGCCTTACTTAGGGGGTAGCAAACAAGGTTTAGATTGAGGGGAAAAGGTAGCAATTCAGGAATAGAGGGGTTTGGTAGGTGTGCTTATTACCTGACATTGTAAAGTATGGGGTGTTCATACTTTGCATTTTGGGGCATCTAATGCCCATTGATCTTTTGTTTAGTCTCTGGTTCCCCCCTCCCCCTAAGATATGTCTAATATACTCACTTCATTCCCCCCCCCCCCAAAAAAACCCTAATTGTTGTTGTTCTTATTCCTACCAGACATGAGATGTGAACAAGGTGGTTGCACCCCAGATATTGCAGGAACCCTAGGCATCTGTGAGGTTTGTTTTCTACAATTGGCAGTTGGCAGTTTGTTTCGGCAGTTTGTTTAATGTGTACATGGAAATGTGCACAAGAAAAAAACAATGGATGTGTCAATATATCATTTTGAACGCCATTTCTAAGACGGTGCTAGCTAGCCTAGACGATGCCTTCAATGCGGAGTGTCAAAAAGTATTTAATTTTACCAAAATGTCCCTTTGATGAGTTGGGGACTTGGGAAATAATGACAGATACAATTTAGAACATGCTATATTAATTAGTCTTTATCCCCTTTTCAATCCCTTTTTCATTTGGTTAGCAAAAATGAGACTCTCGCAAGGTAGAATAGACTATCATTGTAGGCGTGAACTTTGGAGGAGAGAAGAAGTTGACATGGGGGGGGGGGGGCAATATGCAAATGAGTATGTTTCCATTGCACTTGCCTTTAGTTTCTCCGTCCGTCGTGTCTCAGTTTTTTTTTTTTTTTTTTTTTTTTTGGGTTGGAATCATCGACATGCTGACATTCATAGCTATTGAATCATGTATCTGCATTTTCATTTATTAAGTGAGGCGAATGATGTGTTTCTGACTCTCCTACACATGCATCGCATGCAAGTTTTTTGATACTGTTTCCGGTTCCACGAACTGGACATGTGGCCTTGGTTCGCAAGTTACTTATGGATTCAAAGCATCTTCATGGATGCTCCTTGAATTATTTTCTTATCGGTTGATGAATTTGTGCTCTCTTATTTGCAAGCAATATAGTTAGGGGTTAGTTGGGAATGTAGGTCATTGAGGGTGGAACATTTTGTATTGATTAAGAATTTTGGGATTTTCTTTTATATTGAGAGTTTAGTCATTTAATTCTTAAAACTTTGCAGAATGAGAGTAAATTTAATATGATTTTTAGTTCCCAATTTGTCAATTTAAATGTCTAATAATACATACTTGAAATGTCGTTTGCTTTTTAAAATGTGCTCTTGTTTTGTGGTCTTGTGTTTCGTTGATGACATTTGTTTGGTTAAGTGTCAATATTGGTCATCCATGAAATTTTAATCTTAACTTTAAATTAAATATGTGAATTGGATTTCGAATAGGATGTAGTAACTGCTTAATCAAAACTGGGATATTCTTAGGGCCTGTTTTTTCGTAGGTAAATTGACATGGGTAAGAGGGTGAAGTAGGTTGAGGTAGGTTGAAGTAGGTTGAGTTGGGTTGAAGTTGGTTGAAATGGATTGAAGTAAGTTGAAGTGGGTTGAAATTTTTTATGTGATAAATTGAACTTGGTTAAAATAGTGGAAGTGGATTAAGTGAGTTGAAGTAGGTTAAAGTGGGTTGAAATAGGTTAAAGTGGGTTAAAATATGTTGAGGTTAGTATTTTAGAATTGATCAACGAAAAGAACAGGACGTTAGTCATTGACCCATAGTGGAGCCTGGTAAAAGTAAGGCGTAGTGAGGTTAATACATGGTATTTTTAATTTATTTTGAAAATTTAATTTTAAAGCATTTTGTAGGTCAAGGATTGATTAGATACTTTTATTTGCTTAGTCTTTGAGAGAAACTCATAGCAAAGTTCGTCTCAATGAATTTGGGGGCATTAATTTACTTTGATGTTTTTATTAGATTTGGATCTTTTTGTGATTATTTAGTTTCTCCAATTTGAAATTTTGAATTGATTTTATTTGCTTTTTAAGGCATTTCGATTGATTCGTGTAGATTTGTGTTTATGGTTTAGAGGCTTGACTGCAAATTGAGAAAACAAGCATTTAAGGGTTTTTTAGCACCCTGTTCTCTTCATTGATGGATAATTTGGGTAGCTACAAAATTTCTTATGTTACTTTTTTCAAATTAAAGGTTCAATGTTTACAACTAAGATATATATAATGGTGAAACATTCCAAAACACGTCTGTTGTCATAAGAGGAAGTACTGAAATATACACACCATACATAATTCTCTGCTTCTTTATCATGAAAATAGTTCCAATTTGAATTAGCTAACCGCAAACATTCCCTATTGGGTTTTATATTTATTTATGAATCCTAGCTTACTCGCGCGCAATGCACGCAGTTCTTTGCCTAGTTAATAGTTAAAATGGGGTGTGAAAGGGGGAGCTGTTCATCTTTTAGGCTGAATTACACAACAAGGCTGTGAATACTGGGGCTTTTATAGCTTCCTATGTAGATGAGCAAGTTCAATATTCTAAGGTGGTCATAGCTACAAGGGGTGTCATCACTACCATTACTCGGGGCTTTGGATTTGGACACCAAGTTGACAACTCTAGGACATATTGATGTAGTTACCTCTACAAAGATGGAGCTCTTAATTCTGAGCACTTGCTGGGGTCAATTTTGGATCAACCATTATGAGTGCCCTTTATTTTCCCTTCCGGACCAAGAGAAGACTACCATAACTAGCCCCTCTAAGGCTCTAACCTAATATATGATAATGATTTGGATGGTGAGTTTAAGAGGAAGGTTTCCCTTGATGAGGCATCGTGGGGTGGTGGAGCTGGAGGGTAAGCCGCTTTTGATTCTAGAGCCGACCCTTCTATAGCTGGTACTTCCAGAATAGCCGCTCTCGGTGCGGTGGATCCTTCTATGTTCTAGACTATTCTTGACCGCTTAGACCAATTACACGTCAAAAACTAGGAAATCATGCAGAACTAGAAAAACTTGACCCAGCGCCAGCAGAATATGGAACACTTGGTTCCTTATGCCTATCAGCAACAGCAGTGGTCTTACCCTCCTACTGATTGGAGGCCGCAAGGGCATCCTAGTCCTTATTGAGCTCTGTAAGTCTTTCCCTCCATCCCTTTTTATGGCTTACATACACTTTTTATTGGAGACAATGAAAGATTTAAGCATGGGGGTAAGATAGCCTCTAGCTCGTGGTCTATGTTGGTTTTGTGGCGTTGTGTGTTTGGTTATGGCAACTTATTGTGCCATTCGTGGTTAATGACGTTTGCATAGTGCTATGTATACCCCTTCCATATCTTTTGTGGCATTTAGTTAGGATAACATTTAGCCATCATACCAGTTTTCATCATATTTGTTTAGCTTGCATTGCGTACATGCATATGCATTTAGGGTAGATCATATATGTTAGGTGCTGCATCCTTGCAATGTATATAGTTCTTTATGTTCTTACATGATGGCTCACAAAGACGAAGTGAAATTAGAGCCCACGTTAAGCAAATGAGGTAGCCTCCCTCCTTTTTCTTCGTTTCTTTCCTCATTTTGTGGCATGAGTGGGTAATCTTTAGTGCTTGTTAAGTTTGTTTTAGATCTATGAATTATGACTTATAAAAATGGTTTGATTACTTAGCCTTGTGTTTGTGCATTCGCCCATGAGAATTGCTCTGACATGAATTGTTAAGCCTTAGTAGTTGGTCAATCACTTGAGCTAGCTTCTAGATGTAGAAGAACATGTGAGACTTTTAAGCCAATAAGGACCATTCGTTCTATATAGTCTCATACCTTCTTTCATAGTTTGTTTAACCCTTTTGTGTTCGCATCTATAGAGCTTAGCTTAGCTCTCTTCAAAGTCACATTTGACATGTGCATGGTATTAATATGATTGAGACATTCAATTTATTCATAGACCACATGAGCCAAAAAGCCACTATATGATATTTTGACCCATTTGCTAGCCCTTTTGAGCTTTTCCTTGTCATCTGGTTTGCCAACATCTACCTAACCCTTGGCCTAAAAATTAAAATGCACTATGCTACCCTAAGCCAAGTTAGTGGAAGCAACATTGTGAGACAAGTAAGGTAATTTGGGGGTTATGCTTATTGGTGTATCTTGGTGGTTTGCCAATGGTTGTTTCTTGATTCTTATGATTGGGAGTTGAAACTTTGCTTAGCCCTTGTCATCCATTTCTCATTGTGTTAGTTATAAAATTAAAAAAAAAAGCAATCAAGATGAAAAAAAAGGAAAAAAAGAACAGGAAAGAAAAATATATGAATAAGATGTTTGGCATAGTGAGTCTTTAACAAATTGTTTCAATCCCTTTCCCAAAAATCACTTGTGGAGATACTAATTCCGTTACCTTAAACATATGAGAGGAGTGTTTGTTACTTTTTGTATTCAAGGCTTAGGTAACTTTAATTTCTTGCATTGCTTCAAGAAGTTCATTCTTTCTTCATACCATATGAGTTTTCTTTCTACAATCCTCTATCATATGACCAAACATTCTACAATGGTCACATTTAACTAGTTTCTACTCAGATCTTACATCCTACAAGATTAGATCTCCTCTGTACCACCCCACCCGAAGGGGGACAGGCGCGTCACCGCCGTGGATGCCCGATTAGAAACATCCACAAGATTATTTAAACTTTTTAACCATAATTAACCTTTTAATAGGCAATAGTAGCGGAAGCTCTTATAGAAATCTAACCAAAGTTCGGGAGGGTCAATCTAAAATATGTATTACATACATACTTAACCCGTATCCATAATGTTCTTACACATATGGAATCCCAAAAATATATTTATACTTACATTTAATATACATAACTCATAACATAAACAAACAGTGGGGTCTGCATTCCTAAATAAGTTTTTTGAAATTATTTCATGGCTAGCTAGTTCTCTTAATACTCCTGTAGTCCCTTTTTGCTTCCAAAACCTAAAAAATGGTGAGATCGTGAGCTCCCTGAGCCCAGTAGATAATCCGTACATTCCCCGTTGTTACGCTTTGCACATTAACCGATTAACACATAATCACACAGTACACGTATCTTATGACATATAAACAGAACATATCATGTAGCATATTGAAGGCGATAAAAGAACATGCTTATACTCCAAAAATCTAAATAAACTCATATCTTTCATATTCAACATATTCTCAAACTTCACAAACACACACATATTTGTTATGAGGTAGGCAGTTAGACTATCTTAGTCGTACCTGTCTCATTCCAGGTATGTTTTAAGGACTTTCGTTTTTACTTAAGTCCCTGAACAAACTATGCTGTTAGTCTATTCAGTAAAGTAAATATGGTTGTCTCATACCAACTATGTCTTTTGGGCTCATTATCCTCGTTGAAGTCCAAAACAAATCAAAGCCTGCTAAATCATGCTAATGGCTCGCCCGTAACCATACTTAACGCATACATAAAGCATATTCCATTTAAAAGTCCACATACGTGCTTTAACACATAATATATTTGTTTAAGATATTTATCGATCATACATATGGTTCAAATCGATCACAATTTCATAGATGTCTTGAATGATTCTTCAAATCTAAAACCAACTCCAAATCCAAACGAAAACCAATTTCATTTCATATCCAAAGTCCACATCCAAGCCAAAACCAATTTCATAACGTATCTAAAATCCAAATCCAAGTCAAAACCAATTTTATAACATGTCACATATTCTTGACTGAATGCAAACCTTTTTAATTTAGGAAAAATCAACTCATGACTTACGCAAAGAACTATCACAACACAAAGGTGTGGTGGCCCAGTTACGGCTCATTCATATGGTACCAACTAATGGTGGACCAGCCGCAACTCATTTATTTGGTACCAACCAGACACCCAATGCTCTAAAGTATGTAGAGGTCCTCAAATCACAAATTGATAAGTCACATTCACATCCTGGAGTACCAGGGACCCACACAGCTCTCACATAACACAAACTGAAGAGTCAACTGGCGGACCGAGCAATGCCCACTCAAGGTACCAACCAATGACTCACACAACTCCAAACACAAAGACAACTACTTCTATGGCTATAGTTCTAGAACACTATGTAATAACCTCAGTCAAGACATGAGCCTTTTTTCCCCAAAACATAACTTTTATTCACGTCATATACCAAAATATACCCAAGATATAATCCAACTTCAAAATAGTTTTCACAAACTTCCTATACTTCATCACACAATTGAAATATTTAAGAAGCTCAACAATGGCCTTTCCATATCTAATTTACGGATTAAACATACAAATAATTCATAATTACACTAAACAAGATAGTTTAGTTCAAAAATTTATAACTCAAATAATGCACATCTAATCTTCACAAAAGTTTGTAGGAAATTGAAAAATAAAATATAGATCCTATCATAAAAATTTCAAGAATTTTCTCCATACTAGTGACTCCCAGAATTTCAAATAGTAAGACGAAATTATCAAAAATCTGGAAATTAAGCTAAAAAATTCCCAACTTATGGCATACACAACCAAAATTCACGAAAATTTACAAAAATCACCAAATATCATGAGAAATCTACAGCAAAAGTTTCATAATTTTTCTCCAAGCAAATCTTCAGAACAAATTAAAATAGTAACCGAAACTATACACTGAAATAGGCCAGCTTCAATCAAAAGCTTGTAACTCATGAAATAACATCAAAAATTCATGAAACTTTACTAAAAATCTCCAAATAATGTCTATATTCCACAATAAAATTTTTACAATTTTTCTCCAATTCAATAATTCACAGTAATTCAAATATCATCTGAATTTTCACACCACATAATAGGGCAGTTTCAATCAAAAATTCATAACTTCCAAACCACATATCAAAAATTCACAAAGATTTATAAAAAAATTCCCAATACCATGGGTCACCTATAGTAAAAATTTCAGGAATTTTCGCCAACCCAATAATTCATAAAAATTCAAATAGTAACTAGCTATCTAAAAAATCTAAATTCACCCTATTTTTCTATCGTCTCGTTCAACCAATACAAGAAATGAACCCACAAATTCATAGTATATTATGTGCTTGGATGAATTCAGAACATAACCATTAATTCACAACATCTAATTAATCCAAAAATTATAATTAAACATACAATTTATATAGGTGGGTTTGTAAGGGGTGGAATTAAGGTTCTAATCTACCAAACCCTAAAATATCAAATTCAAACCCTCAATCCTCAATTGATTTCTCAATTTCAAGCATAAATAATCAATTCATCTTACCCTAATCAATATTAGTTTGAGAAAGAGTAAAAATTACTCACATTAACTTGAAATCAAAATCAAAACCTCAAACTTCTTTTCTTCTCCTTCTCCTCCTTTTCTTCTTCTTCTTCTTCTCCTCGTTCTTTTACTCTTCCTCTCTTTCTCTCCCTCTCTGCGTGGAGTGCGTGTGTGTATTTGTGTGAGAAAGCAAATCCCCCTTTTGATAGATATCACGTGAAATTAAACCCCTCTTCCCCTTTTCTTTTTCTTTTTTTTTTTGGGTTAAGCCACCTATTTTGACTCTTCCTTTCGTTTCTTTTTTTTTCCACAATTACTAAATGGTCATATTTTCTAATCACTCCTAAAAATATAATAATAATAATAATGTAAAATACACACATGTGCTTAAAATAAAATGCATACAATGTACGCATAATTTACATATTGCCAATAATTTAAAACAAATAACAAAAAATTTCAGAGTGTTAGATCCTCTATCATCCATAAAGATTACCTTGGTAGGAAATTCCGAATTAATATCCATCTCTATAATCATCTTTACAAATGATGCTACAAAATTAAGTTGAATTTCCTTATCTCTAGTAATAGGCTTTCCCAAAATACTAGCAATCTTGCTAAGTCATTCTCTATTCCATAACTTAAATTCTAGCGCATAGAATGTTGTGCGTACAAGTACCTTCATTGTATCTTCCTTATTAACTGTCTGGCCGACAACCAATGGGTTCATAATCAGTGCCCTTCATCAAAGTAAATATCATGTTGCTTCAACTCCATCTTAGATTGAAATCTCACAATGATTAGGTTTAGGCACCACTTTGTTATAACCCCTATTAATTACTCCTTTTTTGGGGAAATTTACCATGCAGTGTTCTTTCAAACAACACTTATCGTTTCAGTATTCTTCTTACCCAATGGTGTTAATTATGTATCGAGGTGGGGCCATCATGTATTTTGACGTGTCAGCTCAGGGGAGAGAGGGAAATACTATGGCAAAACTGCCCCTCCCATTTCGGCCTCATCTTTCAAAAAACTGTGGAGGAAGTTATTGAAGTTATTAAAGGGAACCTCTAGAGCAAAGGTTGAAGCAAGAGGGCAAAGGGGAGGGCATTTTTGAAGGGAACATCAACGGAGTGGCAGCCATTGAAGTCGGCAGTGGAAGAGGAGCAAGGCTGGTCTGGAGGTTCTTCGCGATTGCTGCGGGGTTCTTGTCGTGCAGTGGAGGAGTGGAGTTGCTGTTCAGATTTGATAGGTAAGGGTTTAGTTTGTTGAATTGTGTGTTATTTTGTTGGTTTTTGTTGTTATATGTGAGGGAGGATGTTGAATTTAGGTTTGAATTGGTGAATATCAGATGAGAGGAATTGTGGAATGTGGTAGGGTAAATGAAGTAAGGTGTTGGGGGTTTGCAAATGTGGAGGTTTGGTGGAATGGGTTGTAGTTGGACTGCAAGGGAGACATTTTGGGGGGGAAGATGAGAATGGGGTAGAATGAGTGGTGCACATATGAACAGCATCCACGATTTGGGTTGTGGATAACCTAGGTTAGTCGCAGGGAATGAATTGGTGAGGTGTATGTGTCCCGAAAATTGCAAGTGCGTAGTTTGGGATAAACATTGGATGTGGCTAGTGAATTGGTAATGAGAGTTTCGTGAAAAGTGGTCAATTGCATATCCCAGAAACAGGGGTGTGGATTGTGGGACGTCAGTATCCCAGATCTTATAGTTGTCTATCCCAGAGTAAGTAGTGGTTGGGTTTTTATACTGGTGTTGCCTTAGATAAATGTGAATTATAGGTTGTAGTGGTAGTGGGTTACACCTAGGGTGAACACAGTGAGTATACTTAGGACTAATAATCAGAGTCTGCCATTGCATATCCCAGGGTCAAGTTGTTTGCAGAATGTCAGCATCCCAGAAGTCAGATTGCAGTAACCCAGGTTGAGGAGTCACTTTGAAGAGTATGTTGTAAGGGTAATGGGGAAATAGTAACTGGGTGTGTACTGATATGGCCTTTGTATCCTACAAATGTCAAGTTTTGACTGCAAAAATGTAATAATTGTGTGAGTGTGTTTCCAAAATGCTTGTGGGAATTGGTTTCCCCAAGGCTGCAGTGGATGTGATTCTCCATAGTACTACTAAGCCAGAGTGTTGACACATTGTTCCCAGGGGGAACAATGTGTACAAGTTGTTTGCATAATGTCAGCATCCCAGATGGGGTAGGTCAGTAACCCTGGTTCAGCAGTTATTGCTGTGAAATGCGTGGTGGTGGTGCAGGGGGAATATAACAGGTAAATAGTAACTGGGTATGTACTGTAGTAGCAATTTAATTGCACAATTGACAAGTCTGACGGTTATAGTTGAATATGGGACAGACTGTGCTTCCCAAATGTTGTGGGAATTGGTTTTCCTAAGGGATAAACAGTGAAAGTGATTCTGCTTAATACTATTAACCCATAGTGTGGCATGATATATCCCAGGGTGGACAATGGGTATAAGTTATTTGCAGAATATCATCATCCCAGAAGAGGGAGGTCAGCGACCCAGGTTGAGCAGTCATTGCTGTGAATTGTTTTTTGGGAGGGGGGAATTGGGTTCAGGCTGACTAGTTTGGCACGTATCACTATCCCAGGAATTTCACAGGTATATCCCAGGTTAACCAGTGTGTCTGAATGGGTGTTGCATAATGTGGGGGTATCCGTGAAGATAACATTGCATGACCCAGGATAAATGGGATTCGGCTGTAGTTGTTGTCCTTATATGTGTGTGTGTGTGTGTATATATATATATATATATATCCCAGAAATGGTTACAGCCGTGAGGGGGAAATATAATGCTTTATATGACTAACCCTGAAGTTGCAATTGTATAACCCAGGTTGTATTTGCTAACTAGTAATAGTAATATGGTGTGTGAGATAGACAGTAGGTGTGGAAGAGAATTTGTATGTATGCAAAGTAAGGTGTGTATTGTGTTATTTGAAGGATGCGGGAATGACGTGTGATGATGGAATCATGCAGGTGCAGTATGAAGTCAAGAGCTGCTGGAAAACGACGAGCCGGGTCATCTGTGCCGACGGGGGCTGGATCGTCACATACGGAGCAATGTACGAAGGGGTCTATAATGGATGAGGATTTACAAATGTCCTCTGGGAGTGAGTTTGTGCCTTCTGAGGCGGGGGGTAGTACGGAGGATAGTGTGTCGTTGGTGGAGGAGAATGGTGGAGGAGTAGGAGCGTCTGGTAGTGAGGGTGATGAAGTGGGAGACGATGATGCTGACAGCCCCAAAGGCAGCATCTAGAGGAGAAGTCGGAAGGGGAGGAGGGAATCCAGCATGGAAGGTAGAAGGTGGAGGCGTAAGGCTGCTGGTAACGGGTTTGCATTTGATAAGGACGAGAGGGGTAGGAAGGGTGTTGTTCCAGTGAGTGTGAGCGGAAGGTGCACGTTGGACAAGATTTGTAAATTCAACAAGACCGTCCAACCATACCATAGGGAAGCAATTGAGGGGACTATATTGAAGCCGGTACTAGAGTACCAAACGTTTCCCATGCAGAGGGACCTCACAACTGCACTTGTTATGGCATGGGTACCGCGGAGGAAGGCATTCAGGCTAGCAGGGAGGCTGGTTCCCTTCTCGGTGTATGACGTCAGCTTTTTCATAGGTTTGCCAGTGATGGGGAAGATAGTGGAATTTGCTGAGGGAGATTTCTCAACGACTGACATAGCCAGGATGGTATGGCAGCGCATGGCACAGTACGTCACTGAGAAGAGTGACAAACTGAAAAGGGAGAAGGGGAACAAGAAGCCAGTGTTTAGGAATTACATTAAGGTTATGAAGAAGTTATTAGATGCAAACAATGAGCCGGAGAAGATGGAGTTGTGGCTCAGTCTGTACGCGTGGATGGTGATGAGTGGGCTGATGTTCCCGAGAACCCCATATAGAGCTGCATGGTCTGTGCAGACATATATGCAGGACATTCACGGACTGGGCGAATATGCTTGGGCGGAAGCCGTGTGGCGCGTGCTTGTAGAAGCGGTGGAGGAAATGCAGCGGAAGTTAGAGGGGCATGTGTCTGACGTACAGATGAATGGTTTCTCCCTCCTTCTTTAGGTGCCCTGTGAAAAGTTTTTTATTTTTTTAAACACATGAAAGTTAATTGTCATTTTAGATGGAGTATGATATGCTTGTTTGTTGGTGTTGCAGGTGCGGTTCTACGAGCACACTACACGGTTTGCGAAGTACAATAAAGGCATGTTCCCTCGCCTGGCCAGTTGGGACAGTGTTGATCATGGGGGAAGGTACGACGCGTTTGAGCTGGTGGCAGGAATCAAAGAGTCCGAGGTATGACAAATCTGCGTAGTCATTTAATGTGTATGTCTGTGTTAGCCGGTTTTGTGGACATATTCTCGTACTAATTTCAGTTTATGGTTGTGCATAGATCATCCCTGTCTTGCATCATCGACCTGAGGAGATGGGGGTGCGCACGATTACGGACTTCATGAAGTCCCCTGCGTATGGGTACTACATCCTTGATGGTGAGGTTAGTGTCAAATGTTGTACTTAGGATTGTGCGGAAGTACAACTTCGGTGTTGTACGTCAGTGTTGTCTTCTATGGGTGCAAGCACGGGTAGACTAGTTGTGACTATTATTTGATGACTTGTGCAGGGTGTGCTCTCATATGAGGAGTGACTTCACCGGGCAAGGCAGGAGGCCCATGAGGAGTTGGAGAAGCTCCGACAAACGGAGAGAAGGCTGCAATTTTGGATGAGCCGCGCGCATGAGTTGGAGTCGAGGTTGAAGTTGTCCAAGGCACCTACTATGCAGGAGGAAGGAGGTGAGCAACCAGGAGGTGATGTTGGGGAAGCTATACAAACAGAGACAGAAATGGAGTGTTTGGGACGGCCAGGGATTCACTTAGGCGAAGCAGTAGAGCATGGCTGCAGGGAGGGGGATGGTGGTGCACCGAATGCCCCAGTGACAATAGGAGAGGAGAAAGCGAGAGACAGTATTGGCGCTCCCAATGTTTGTACCGTCGCCTGCAGTGGAAAATGTGGGCCATACAGTGTCCGGTTCGCCGGGCATGCGATACGGAGAAGGGATGGCGGGTGGAGATGGGGCTGATGGGGAGCACCACAAGGCTGCCCCAGTACATGACGATTCTGGTGCAGTGCCCGACGCTGACTGAGGTGATGATGCCGGGAACCCTGAGGGTGGGGTTAGTGGTTGTAGTGGCGAGGATACGGGAAGCCATACATCTGGAGGTGAGGGTGTGCCCGTGGGACCGGCATATGGAGTGGGAAATGTGGAGCTGGGAACTGGCGCTGCCACGGCAAGCGTGGGTGAGGATGTCGTGGTTGAGGGGGTTGTGCCGTCCATTGACCATGGCCACGCAATAGCACCCGAGACTGCTGATGTGACTGTGGAGGACGCTACTATTGATGAGGCATGTGCGGACCCCCCATTGGGGCAGTTGGGGGAGAGTGTGGCCAACCCAGCATGCGACGTTGACAGAACAGCGGGCAGTGACAGCAGCGGCAACCCTGACGTGGAGCGTGTGCCCTACGAGGGGGAGGGTGTTAGGGATAGTTCGAACATTGTCACCCGTATGAAGAGAAGACCTCGGTGCCGGAAACCAACTGCAGTTCATGGAACTCCATACACCGACCCAACGCGGCACCATGGAGGCCGCAAGAAGCAGAAGGACCTCACTGATGAGGGCCTGCGAGCAGAAAAGGCGCCTGGTGGCGATGAGCCCTCTGAGGGGGAGGTTGCGACAGAGATTCTGGATGTGCCGCCGATTGCTTGGAAGGGTCACAGTGGGGGGCAGATGCGGAGGACTTCAACACCATCACGTTGACCAAGTAGGTACGTACAAATGGTGAATTTCTCAAGATTGTCATTTTTAATACATGTCATTGACTATGTTGTGTATGTAGTGATCAGGTTTTGGCGGCGTACATAACTGCGCCGTTGTCGGCAACTAAGAAGGAGCTCATCAACACAGTTCGGGGTAGGTATAAGGGCTTGCGGTCTAACAGCAAAGTATGGTATGTCTGTCTTCACCCCATCTATGTTAGGTCCCTCCGCATTGTATGGTAAGTTGTCACTCATGCGTTCACATTTTGCGACAGGGAGGACGACGTGAAGGAGTGCTTGCGAAAATTGGTGCCTGCGAGTTGGTTACGGGGCCTCGTCAACGTGGTCCCAAATGCCGGAGCAGGGGACAGGTCCGGGAGGTATTGCATCGGTAACCTCGCGATGGACATGTTTACGGAGCTCATTCATAGGCGGCAGCACACGTACCCTAAATTGTGTTGGATGTCCATTTTCTTAAAGCACCACACGAATGTATGTTTCACCATCTCTTAAGTGTGCGGAATAGCGGTTGCCTGCAAACGTGCCCTAACATGTGTCTTCTGTTTGTAGGTCACCTTGCACAATAAGGCGCGTATCGCGGCAATGATATGGGATACCTTCAAGTGACCTCCAAATACGGATGTTCGCTACGTATGTCACGAACTTGTACTCAATATGGTGGCACATTTTGATACTACTGCTTCACATTACCCCTGATGTTGATGTGTGTAGGTGTTGATGCCATTACTTGAAACAACTGAGGGGCATTGGTTGCTGCAGGTGGTTGATTTGCGGGATCATTGCTTCGTTGTGTACTATTCCTTACACAACACAGTGGATAAGAACAGGCAGGCTCTGATTGACAGCGCGGTGAGTTGCTAGTAGTCTATTTTGGGTGGGACTCGGCCGCCCCACATATAAATGTTTTCTCTTCTGTTTTTATTCGCCCTGGTCCGGGTCATGTCCACAGTCACTGATGTTGTCAATGTTGGCGTTGTTGCAGAGGATTGTGTTCATACTTGCGTTTCTACGCTCCGCCACTTACGCTGATGCCGCACAGTGGGAGTTGTGCAACCCTCCCTGCCCGGAACAAATGAAGTAAGCCTTGCATACGTCCATGGGACACAGTTTTTGCATGGTACTGAACAACCCGGGTTACTGAACTGCGTTGTTGTGGTGATTGTTTGGCAGTGGACATGATTATGGTGTGTTTGTGATGGCTTTCATGGAATTATTGTCCCTTAAAGCAGATGGTTTCCACTTCGACCAGGATTATGTACCACTATATAGGGACAAGTGCCTGTTGAGCTTCATCCAGGGTAGACTTGCTCATTTCCCGCAGCATCTAAGAGGTATATGGCACACTTGTCCTTTGTTGTCCCCCTCTACAAAGACGGTTACATGACTCTGTCTGTTGTGCCTGTCACCTGCAGGTTTGGCACCGTCATAGTGCTTCGCAGTTGGAGGAGTTGA
The DNA here is from genome assembly GCA_029747015.1 of Carnegiea gigantea. NCBI lineage: Eukaryota > Viridiplantae > Streptophyta > Magnoliopsida > Caryophyllales > Cactaceae > Carnegiea > Carnegiea gigantea. Next base: position 128,659 of record JAKOGI010000557.1, on the reverse strand, counting down.
GGTTGCTGTGGTTGGTGTGTTATCTGTCCATGTCGTTCATGACTCTTTACTTTTGAGTACTTACTTTCCCTGTATTGGTGATGTTGTTTCACACGTCAGAAGTGCACATCCTTGTATGGATTATTTTTGTTTGTTTTTTGCCTGTGTGGAGGACCTGGGTTTGTGACATTGAACACTGCATACACTGTATACTTGTACTATGAGCAAAGGACATTTTGGACTTCGGTGATTCCAAATTAATATGTTCGCCCCCTACTGGGGGGTTAGGTGCATTAGCGGTAGTAGGGTAGGTTGATGAACGCCCGTCACACATGTGTACAACCCGGGATAGCCACCTAGGATCATTAGGATATTGATAGGGGTGTCCAGCAAATTGTGCATATCGGTGAGGCAGGATGGTTTCCCCCCTACTGGGAGGTTGGGTGCCTTGGCGGTAGCAGGGTAGGTTGATAAACGCCCATCACATATGTGTACAACCCGGGATAGCCACCTAGGATCATTGGGATATTGATAGGGTTGTCCAGCAAATTGTGTATATCGGTAAGGCAGGATGGTTCCCCCCTACTAGAGGGTTGGTGCATAAATAGGACGGTACTGAAGCAGCTTCGTCAAACGATGAAATTCATGTTCCACATTCTCCTACGCAATGTGGGAGTCACAGGATGCGGATAACCCATTGTTTGGGTAATTCGATCCCAGGATAGTGTCCCCTTACTGAGGGGTTAGGTGCATGAACACAAGGAAAGTGTCCAACCAGATGAAGCAACGCTGAAATGCTGTTGTATACAACCCCGGTTGGCAAAAACAAAATATGGAGATGGGTATGTGGAACCGTACAGAACTGCCACATACAGGTGATTTCGTTAATATGTACATGAAGTAGCACAGTATTGTACAAGATGGACGTACAAAAAGGAGGTCAAGTTGTTGACAACATTACTTGTCACATACTGGAAGTATTCCCATCATTGGTGGCCATATACTTCCAGTATATGATGCAAACGTCTACAGAGGAGCGGCACAAACAACTAGGGCATCATCTTCCCCTACTAGTTCCCTTTTACATACTAAGGACCCAAAAAAAGCCAATGCCGAAAACACTAACTGCCATTACATGAGAGCAACAGCAGATATCATCAAGTACGCAAGGTAAGCTGTGACGCAGATAGACATGGCGACAAGTTGGCACTTGATGGCATCCTGCACAACTACATTTACCCCCACACATGTGCTTCCATGTACCGGCGGAGAGTGGCAGTCGCAGTCAACACATCAGCCCGCAACGCCTGATTTTGTGCTTAGAGGGTCGTAACAGATATCTTCTCCGCCTTGGTCATACGATGATCGACCCACTGAAAGTGCCTGCACTGCCTCTACATGACATAACCAACCCACATATGAATAACCCAAGTTAGTCATGCAACCACATCATAAGAATAAATGTGTACAAATAGGCGGGATGCATTAACGGACCTTACTACAAACTGTGTGCCTTCGGTATCTCTCCCCCTGAGCTGGGATTATGTCCGCAGGCTGACCGCAGTCACACAGGATTATCAACTCCATGTCCTTCTCATAAGGCATCGACATCAGTTGGGATTAGGTTAGTAGCAAAGCTTTGACTGAAGTGTGGGTTACACGTGCCTTTAACCCATATTCAATGTCGATTCTATAACAATGGAGAAGTGAATGATGTTTCATTTAATGGGGGGGAGAACTGGGCATTAAATGTGGATGACCGAGACTTATATATGTGATTAGAGAGGTTCTACGTGGCGGGAGTTTTCCCGCCAAAATTTTAGGTTGGGTTCCCAGCCAACCCACCATGATGATTACTAGTGGGGCATGTTCCTGTTTGCTTTCCGTCTTTCCCACATCCCCTCCAATTATGAGGTGGGGACCTCACACACGTGGGTTCCCTCCACAGCAAGCATCATTTGCTGTCCTTTATTATAAGTGAACACGTTACACTCAAATCTCTTGCTTTGGCATATTGGCAGCAGTCAACCTCTGTACAAGTCAACAAGTTTGGAAGCAAATTACGTGCTCACTGCGTTTCTCACTACCTACTGACATTGGGCTTGCATTTTTGATAATAACAACAATAAAATATAAATAACATACACTCATAACACTGACCCCTCAAAGTATACGTGAAACATAACATAACAACACTATCCCATCAAAGCAGGTAATAGGTTTTACCACTTACGTTCATAATATAGTTCAATATTACACAATAAACCAACCATTAACCAAAAGTCCCATAAATGTTCGTGACACGGTGGACATGGTGCGATACAAAAGAAGTGCCTCCTCGTAGTAAGGGGATACTTGTCTTCCAGTTATACTTACATACGATTGACTCCACCAAAAAAAAATAAGGGACGTACAACACGCCTGGCGGAACAAACGTCCTATACTTACAACATCAGTTCAGACACTCATGCCCACTTACCTTAACCCTTCCACACAGATGTTGGACAACAGCAAAAAAAAACCAAACACAATTAAGCTCCTGATGAACCTCTTATGCAGACACCCACCGCATCCCGATGGCAAGCATAATGGCAATGACTGCAACAGCTAAACCAAGCAACTTCTTCAAGGTGTCCACTTCAGCCCTCCTTTTCGCCTCCATACGCATGTCCTCATCACGAGTCAACAGTTCAGCATTGCAGTCATCCAAAAGCCAATCCCTTTGTACGGTCTGCTCACATACGAGATCGTCTATCACCTCTTTTGCCCGTTGAGGGAAGTCTGCGTCTATCAAATGAAAGAAGTCGCAGGTGACTTCATCCTACAACCACATTCGGCACCCGTTAGCCATCACAAACTTAACCTCCTTTTAAGGGGAAACAACTGTACATGAACAGTGCAAGTGGACTTACCCTTTTCGGACACCGGACATACCTTCGACGATATTGTCCGTCACCTTCGAATATGTCGGCTTCCAGCCCACAATTGTAGGTGTAGTTCTCCATTGCGTAGCAGTCGCAACTGCAGTCTGATTCTGAGCTCCCACTCGTTGAAGCCAGGGTTACTGCTTGGGTGGACACTATTGGAGATGATCCACTCTTTGTAGCACGACCTCACAACTTGATAGCCTTACATGCAAATGGAATGCACTACTGTCTTATGTAATGCCTATCTTATATAACCCACAAATATTATCACTTTACATCCGTGATTGTACCCTGCAGTCACTTCTCATTATGACATCCTCTTTGGTGGATTTAAGTGTTAATGTCCATTTGATAGGGTCATTGTCAAAAGTTAAGACAAACCTCAGTTCATTTATGGTGGCAACAGCCACATTGAATTGTTAAACGTGGAACTCCCTTGTCCTCAAATATTTTATTATGAGCTAGTAGGACAATTACTACCCACTTGCACGTATGATTTTACTGATGTCGTCTCCTCCACCGTACATATCCGAGTCTTCCAAATGCATATCCCGGGTTTGAATTTAGCACTACGTCTCAGGTCAGTTGGAAGTACAATATGCGGAGTGACTACACATATCAATGTCCTGGGATATTCAATTACATATGCTATCCGTCAGTGAGTTGGCAACTGCGGCACTACCCCCATGTACATGTGTCAGTCCTCTTACAGAAATAGCGACGACCACCCTGCATGAGGGCATACACAATCACGTGTACACAAGTTCATACATATAAAATAAGTCCCATTATATACATAACCCACACCGGTTTGACAACTATCCCGGGAAAATAGTTAATAAATGCGGCCGGTAGACACAGCATCAAAATCAAGTGCGCATCCTGCAGTTTGCTGCAACACCGCAGGCATTACAAATTGGTTGGCAACCGAGACTGATACGTACCATTTGTAACTGGGACATTCATGTCGCATTACTGTTGTACATTACGTCTGTCAAATAAATCCCCCACTGCGACAAGCACACGTCGGTCATCTGCATTGAAATCAACGCGTGGATTCCTACACGTGCTCCGGTAGTGATAATTAATATTTTATATGTAATTTTCTCCTTTATTTTGCCTACTTTTAAGTCTTTGAAATATATTTTTATGAGTAAATAATGCATATTTTATATGATTTTTAGGTAAAAATAAAATAAAAGAATTTGGGAGGAGTTGTTCAATTTTACTTGGATTTTTCACAAGTGCAATGCCTAGAATCCAAGTCCAAAAGTCCAAAATAAGGAAGGAAGAAGAGCAAGGCGGCCCGTGTTGGGCCTGTGAGGCGTGGCCCATCAAGCAACTCAGCCGGTCCACCACATTCCCTCATATCTCTTCCCTCACTTCTCTTTCACACCGAGGCCTAGCCTGCTACGTGGATAGGCCCAGACACCAAGTTTTTGGCGCCGTTGCTGGGGAACGAATAGTGATTTTTGAATTTTCTTTTCCTTTTATTCTTTTTATTTTTATCTCTCTTTTTTCCCTTCCCCGCTAATCTAACAATTTTATTTATTCTCCACCCTTTTCCTTTTATTTTTATTGTTTCATTCCCCAATCCTTCCTAATCTAACCATTTTATTTTTGTTATTCGCTCCCCCATCTAATCTAACTATTTTCCTTCCCCCTTCTAATCTAATATAATCTAACTCTTTTATTTATTTTTTTTATTTATTGTACCTAATCTAATAATCCCCTTCCCTTTTATCTCCTTTGTTCTTTTATTTTATTTTATTTTATTTATTTATTTATTTTTATTTATTTTTTTCCCTTTCCCTTTTATCTTTCTTTTATTTTTATTTTATTTTTATTTTTCTCTTCTTATCTCTCTTTTCTCTTTTCTTCTTATTTTTGTTTGGTGATCATTGTGGAGATTTCATTCTTTTCTTTTTGTTGCTTGTTGGTATACGCTTGGTAGACGTTCTTTGTATTTAGATCTTGAACCATATAATCCTGAAATTGAACGCTCTCTTCGTGATATAAGAGCTAAGAAATCAGAATCTAAGAACAAAATGGCTGAAGAACAAACAACCCCACCACCTAAGTAACTTAAGGAATATTTCACTTCCGCCACTTATGACTCACCAACAAGAGCCCGTATGCCCACTGTTACGGTGCCATTTGAGATTAAACATTCTCTTTTCCAAATGCTTTCGTCGTTTTATGGGCTAGAGTTTGAAAATCCTTTCAAGCATGTTGATGCATTCTTAGAGATTTACTCTACTGTGTTTTTAAATAATATCTCTGATGATGCTCTTCGTTTACGACTTTTTCCTTTTTCTTTAAAAGATAAAGCTAAAGCTTGGTTGGACACTAAGACCAATATCACCACTTGGGATCAATTGCAAAAGGAATTCTTGAAAAAGTTTTTTCCATTGGTAAACTGACTGCCTTAAGACGTGCTATAACCACCTTCTCACAGAATAAAAATGAGCAATTGCATGAAAGTTGAGAACGGTTTAAAGAATTGTTGCGATGTTGTCCTCATCATGAGGTACCTATATGGAAACTTGTCCAGAGTTTTTACTCTGGCTTAGATGAGCATAATAGGCAGATAGTTGATGCCTCATGTGGTGGTAGTTTTTTGTACAAAACTTCTGAAGAAACTTGGGAATTATTTGAACATTTGAGTGAAAATTCCCACTTGCATGCTACTTCCTCACATTCTGATTTGCCTAGGCAATTAGGAAGTAAAGGGGGGGTTTATGAGGTTTCATATTCGATTGACCTTTCTAGTAAAGTTGATACTTTAGCTAACAAATTTGATCAATTGTTGTGTATGAATAAAGTGTCTAATGCCCCTAATATGCAAGATGTGTGTTCGATTTATGCTAGTCCCATGCATGCTTCTGTTGATTATCCATGTATTGGTAAGTCTGACTGTATGACTGAACAAGTAAATGCTGCCCAAGGATTTCCTCCATCCAACAACCCTTATTCTAATACCTATAATCATGGTTGGAGGAGTCATCCTCATTTTTCATGGAGGTCTCAAAATGTTGAGAATCCTCAAGTGTAGTCTTACAGACCTACCCCTCCTAGTTTTCAAAACCAGAGATATGCTCCTCCCTCTTCCCATCAAGCTCCATCTGGGAGCTCTGATATCGACAAGTACTTTCTGCTCTTGATACCTTGACTTCTGTTGTGCAAAATATGGATGCTAGGGTCCAAAGAATTGAGTCTAAAATGCATATAGTTGACTCTCACTCACAATCTATAGCTAAATTAGAAACCCAATTTGGGCAACTAGCCATAGCTGTAGGTAAAAGAGAAGAAGAAAAACTTCCAAGTCATCCCATCCAGAACCCTAAAGGCTGACAATTTAAACAATTGAAAGCTGTAATGGTTCTTAGGAGTGGTAAAGAAGTAGATAATAAGGTGAGTGAGAAGAAACATGATAAAGATGAAGGACTTAAGACCATGGAGAGTGACCTTGAGATTGAAAAAAAGAATGACCTATCCCCCTCTCCTATTGTGTCTGACCCTATTGTGACATATGAGCCAAGGGTTCCTTACCCTCAAGCTTTGGATGCACCATTCCCTTCCAAGAAAGACAAGCAAAGAGATGACATCTTAGAGACCTTTAAGCAAGTTAAGGTCAATCTTCCTCTCTTAGAAGCGATTAGACAGATCCCAGCATATGCTAAGTTCCTTAAAGACATGTGCACTTTTAAAAGAAAATCTAAAGATGACAAGTCTAAAAAGGTTCTTCTAAGTGAACAAGTAAGTTCAATTCTGAAATGTGATACTCCCCCTAAGTTCAAAGATCCTGGTGTCCCTACCATTTCATGTTTTATTGGCAATCACAAAATTGAAAAGGCACTTTTGAATTTGGGTTCTAGTGTCAATTTGATACCATATTCTGTTTACTTAGAGTTGGGATTAGGTAAACTGCAACCTTCCAACTGTACCCTTTAGCTTGCTGATAGGTCAGTTAGGACTCCTAGGGGGCGAATAGATGATGTCTTAGTGTAAATTGATAAAGGATTCTTTCCTGTTGACTTTGTTGTGTTGGACATGAACCCCACTCATGCTTATAAGCAGATTCCTCTAATTTTAGGTCGTCCCTTCCTAGCCACTGCTAATGCCACCATTAACTGTAGGTCAGGAGTGATGGATGTCTCGGTCATGAACATGAGGGTTAGGCTTAACATTTTCAAAGCCTCTGCTGGATATTGTCTGGCTGAAGACATTAAACTTAACACTTGTTGGAAGGCAACCCAATCTTTTTAGGTGATTTTGAGTCTTTTATTTTTTCTATTTTTCTTTTTGATCAAGGTGTTCTTGTGTTTTTGGGTGTGATTCTTCACTTGGTTTTTGGCTTTTGAGGTTGGTGATGGTTGTGAAGGTACTTTTGAAGTTTGATTGTTGAGCTTATATGAAAATAACTTCCTCGTGCTATCAGGTTGTGTTGCTCTTTTCTCCATTTTTCTTTATCTTATTGTTTTCTACATTGAGGACAATGTGAGATTTAGGTATGGGGGGAAGGCAAAATGAAAATTTTGAGGAAAATTGAAACTTGACAATTTGTGGGTGAATTTGATTTTGAGAAGAGCTTGATTGTTCAACTTATGTATGTTTTCTTCTTATTATGTGGGTTTGATTCATATGACCCATGCTCACTAGAGATTATTTCTAGCTTTGACGAGTCGAGGGCCATAATTTTTGCTGTATTAATGTTACTATGTAGCCGATTTTGAGTATGAGATGTAACCCCATTTACAATGTGGTGATGAGTATTCGATAAGCATTGAGTTCCCCATTGACTTTTCAATCCCAAAAAAAAAATCAAATAAATCAAATTAATTGAGTTCTGATTTCGGTACCAATATTCAGGTCCTATTTCTATTCATATCTTTAATTACCTGAATATGTACTAAGTGTTTCTCTGAGTGTTATCTTCATTCATATCTTTATCCACTCAAGAAAGGACATGAGATCAAGTAACTTTTGAAAACCAAAAAAAAAAAAAAAATCAAAGTCTCAAAAAGAGGGAGAAAAAAAAGGGAAGAAAAATAATCAATTGATTTGGCATTGGGGACTCGATTTTAAAATATGCTCTTGTGATTTTTGCTATGTGGGGTGAAACTTCGTGCTTATGGTTTGCTACTTGGTTTCGTTGTGTACTTAAATTGCTTGAATGTTGGCCTATTGACTTGGTTGGAATTGAAAATCTTTGATAATGAGCTGTGGGTTGGTAGTGAATTGATACATGTGATTTGGAGTGGGCATTTATAGTTGGATCACTTGATTTTCTTTCCTAATCCTATTCTTATCCTTTTTGATGGTTTGAATGAATGCATGTATTGTTGTTATTCTTTACTTGAGAACTAGCAAAGGTTTGGTGTGGGGGAGTTGATAATTAATATTTTATATGTAATTTTCTCCTTTATTTTACCTACTTTTAAGTCTTTGAAATATATTTTTATGAGTAAATAATGCATATTTTATATGATTTTCAGGTAAAAATAAAATAAAAGAATTTAGAAGGAGTTGTTCAATTTTACTTGGATTTTTCACAAGTGCAATGCCTAGAGTCCAAGTCCAAAAGCCCAAAAGAAGGAAGGAAGAAGAGCAAGGCAGCCTGTGTTGGGCCTGTGAGGCGCGACCCATCAAGCAACTCAGTCGGTCCACCACATTCCCTCATATCTCTTCCCTCACTTCTCTTTCACACCGAGGCCTAGCCTGCTACGTGGACAGGCCCAGACACCAAGTTTTTATCTCTGCATTTAGAGCACCTCCTCATTTGAACGCCTTGCGTCTGAGATTCAATTCGCCTCTGTCGTGGCTTGCCTTGCGGGCGGGGGTTTGGCAGCAGGATTCTTCGGTTAGACCCGTCATCAAGTGCTTCCCCACTAACAACCAAACCTGTGGCATTATCCACGGTTGCCAAATCATGCATCTCCATTGGATGTATGCTGTTCATGTATATCGTCCCCTGAGTTGCCCCATTGTAACAGTGACTTACATAGTCATACACCCACAACTTGTGCTTGTGGATTACTGCCATTGCATGTGCATAGGGCAACCCCTACAACTGCCACCACTTGCAACTACACGTCCTTTGGGCAAGGTTCACAACTAAGCTTAGATTGTTTGTCAGCGACACACCATACTCACCAAGGGCTGTGTTAAATAGCTTGAAATGTGCAACACAACCAATGTTGGCCAGTGTCTTCCGCAGCTTCATCTCAATCCTCCCACCTACACCATTCTTCCACTTTCGCAACTCCGTCTTCTGCTTGTCAACTTTCAGACCAAGCTTTTGTAGATGTCCACTCACGAGCCACGGGATGGACATTCGCCTCAACGAACGCATCTAGTTGTTCCAACTTTCAACAGCATTGCTGTTCAACCTGCCCCACCTCTCTTTACTGAATTTAGACTGAGCCCAATGTTCAGGGTCATTACGCTTAACCCATGCAGCCAACTCCGGCTTGAATTTCCGCAACTCGTCCATTGCCAGGCCATACTCAACTCCTGTAGGGGCATACGCAACCCTGTTGAACACCTCCTTTAACAAGTCCTTCGATGCCTGCCGGCGGATCCCTACCTTCGCAGCGTACGTAAGGAAATTCTCACGCACGTGCCGGACACAGTAAGTATGGTTCTCAATTCCAAACACCCTCGACACGGAAAATAGTAATGCCGGGTTCCTATCGCTCATTATCATAGGCTGCAGTCCGCCCAAACACTCATGTGGGACAGTCAAAAACCACAACCACTCATCGTTGTTCTCTGCTGCAACAATTGCATACGCAACATCGAACAAGTGGTTGTCCGCATCAAGTGCAACTACTGACAGTAGAGTCCCTTCGTACGGCCTACTCAAATGAGTTCCACCCATGAACAATATCTTTCTATACCCAAGGATAAACCCATTCAGTGATGCACCATATGCTATAAACAAACGTCTAAATCTGGATCCTTCCAGCTCACAGAACGCTCTTAAATCTGGATTAGTCCTCACAATAGTTGCACACATCTAGGGCAGCAGCTTGTAATGGTCCTTGGATCTTCCATTCGCTAGCACTCGCACATACTCACACGCCCTCCAACACTGCATATATGACACCTTCATCCCCATCTCCAACTGCAAGTCCTTCAATATCTCCGGGGGTGTGTAACCATCCCTTAGTCGAACCTTACCTTCAATGAGACTCCCAAGCAGACTCACTCTTATTTGTCTTCTACCCCACTTCCCCATTTCGCACTCCGCTCCCACACTATGCATGTGTCCTGCAACAAACTCTTTCACATGCAACCCACTCCTTTTTAGGTGGCCCCTCACACATATGTAAAACCCACATCCTTCCGCAATGCACTTCACAGCAATGCGTTGCCGATAATTTCTAACGTACTTATATTCAAATCTATTCGCTATGGCATATTTCCAAATACTTATCTTCGCCTCAGCAGCAGAGGCAAGCAGCTGCCCCTTCCCTTTGATTTCATTCTTCCATATCAGCATTCTCTTTCGATACGCCTCTGCTTGCACCCCCGATGTAGGCCACATGACACCGTCACCAGCTTCATCCTCACCAGACCCGGAGCTTGAATTACCACATTCATCATCAGGTATATGAAATGATACACTACTTCTGATTACATTCGTACGTTCCTTCACCACCACAGGATCGTGAGCTTCCTCACCTTCTTCTGTGTTATCTTCTGTGGCACTCCTGTACAGTAACAACCACATTAGCACATGCGCGGTCATTCTTCATAACCACTACAAATTACCACCCATAACCACGTCCTCATCTACACTTACGCTTCTTACCTTGGCACCTGCTCACTACCCACTCCGCCAGCCTCAGCACGAGCACCACCATCTACAACACCGACACTTTCTCCACCCCTTCTACCTTTAGTACACCCACCCCCACCCCCTGCCCTTTGTATGCTTCTTTCCCCTGTAATCCTTCCACGCACGGACCTTCACTCCCTACCACATATACGTACGCATACTCATCATTACCCTTCATCAACTTTCCCACGTCAGCATCCCGTCCCAATGGCAACAGCTCCATTCGATTACACTTCAAACTGTGCCATATCAACCGACCCCTTAAACCCTCCCCCATTACCTCCTCCACTAATCGCAACACATCAAGCACACCCATGTTCTCCTTCACCCACACGCAATCTTTCCTTCCCCCTTTGTAACATAACTTCCCCCCCCGCACCTTTCTCTACAAAACCTTCCCAACATACATACACAGTCATCTCCCTACCACCATCCCCTCCAACAGCCGCATTTCGTCCATCCATGATGCTCCACACTAACAATCACCTGCAAATGCATACATGTTTGTTAGCACCAATTCCATCCACCACACCCCCCCCATCTTCACACCTTCTCAAATAGCACAAACCTCGATTACAAGAAACACATCCGTTACATACAACACTGACTACACATTGACACTAACAGTACACTATCTGTGGGCTACTTAAAACACATTCATCGATTACTGATTATAAATTAAGATATTAATACCACGACCGACAACCTACATCGTACTTGTCCACAGTGGACCAGACCGTTTTATACATCTAATATGCAGCAAAACCCCATACTACATTTACAACCACAACTCCTCCCTCGAATATCCCAGGTTATTACTAGCACATATGCAGGTTACCAACAATTACATCCAGGGTTTTCCACTACTCATTTATGGGTTAGTCACTGCGTATGTAACATATACCTCTATTAGTTACACCTGGTTTTTGCCAATCACCGCCAGGTGAAACCAATAATACATTTACAACCACAGCTCCTTTATCGGTCACCCAGGTTATTTCATACAAATATTTCGGGTTAACAGCAATTCCGGCCGGTCATTTCCTACGCATATACGGGTACCCCACTGCATCCTATATTGACAACCACAACTCCTCCAACCTTTAACTCGGATTATTACACTACCTACATTCAACTCCATCGGTCAACCTCGTTATTCAAAACATATTTACGAGTTAACAGCTATTATGTCAGGTCATTCATTATGCATATACGGGTACCCCACTGCATAATATATTCACAACCTACCCTCTTAACCGTTAACCTAGATTATTACACAAATGTCTGGGTTAACCATTACGTGATCCTGGGTTATGCATTACGCATCACTGCCAAGTGATGCGTAATTTTCATCATTCACTACCTACACCTCTAGATCTCCATAGCAATTACAAGCCTTGAACACTAGTGCATAGCAAAACCCCAAACAAGACCTACATGCACAACTCTTGCAATGGATAACCCGTGTTACTTACAACATACCTCTGGGTTAACCAATACAAATCACCGTCTGTGTATCAAACAACCTCTTGACCAAACTGCATCACAGAACCTAACCACACCACCCCTACAGTTAAACACATTAACTCAATCAAATCCCAAACCAGCCACACCAACACGAACCCTAAACCTCCAATGTCAATACCCACACCCTAATCTTACCCCAAGAGGACATACCCCCCCAAATCTCCAGATTCCCTACTTCACAAATTGCATTCACACACATAAATCGCAACAATTTAACTGACCTGTTTACACTGCATATAAGTGCTCCACAGCTTAGCATCCACAACCCACGCACAGTGCTTGTCGTCTTCCAACTTTGCTGCTACCAAATTCTTCAGTCACAACCCTCATCCCTCCCTCAGTCCTCTCCGCATTTCTGGCCTTCGCAATCTGCTCATTTTCAGCTCAGTTTTCACCCCAAATATAGACTTTAGTAAGGGTATGAGGGTCATTCACAGTGGACATGACATGACTGCCTCAAAAGATATTCCACCAAATAGAGCACCATTGGGTAATAAAAGCACTGAAATGATAAGTGTTATCTGAAACAACACCCCATGGTAAATTTTCCTTTTTTTAAAAAAAAAGAAGTACTTGTACTAGAGAATTTGCTCTCAATAACAATTTTTCTTTTTTTGTTGGGGTTTGTTGAAAAAGGGAGATGTAAGAGTTGTAAAATGTTATGAGGTAATTACCGTAATTTAGTAATTATGCAGTAAGGGCATATCCTTAAAGTTTTAAGAACATGCCCTTACAACTGTCACAACTTGTTATAATTAATTACATTTTCTTATAACTTTGCAATTTTTTTATAAGTTCTTACAACTTCTTACAACTACATTTATGACTATTTTGTAATTGCCTTACAATTTCCTACAATTGTTTACACGCTACAACTTTTTACAACTCCTCATAATTTTTAATTACTTAAAGTTGTAAGAAATATGTTAAGAAGCTGTAAAAAGATGTAAGAGATTATAAAAAATTATAAAATTTAAACTTAATATTCCTTCGCATCGTAAAGAACATGCCAGAAGAGCATCCTTAGCCACAACAATGCAATCTACCATATGGGCCATATTTCTTATTACAGTCGATGATCCAACTTGGGGGCTTGCGTGTCGGATTGTCCTCGGGATCCACTTGTGACATTTCCACTTTTCCTTTTTTTTCTCTTAAAAATATTTTTTTTCCCTTATTTCTTTGCTGAAAAAAGTTATGTATTATGAAGTAAGTCCAAAGTAAATCTTTTATTTGATCATCCAATATAATGGCCTTTTCGTTGCAAAGACGAAAAGGAAGAAATTCAAAAAATTAAATCATATGAGTAGACCTCCACTTAAAAAAAAAAAAAAAAAAGATTATGCACTGGGAATGCTCTATCCTCTTGCCAAAAAGGCTATCCCACAAAGGTTACGTTTCCCGCCCGGGAGAGCCCCTGAAAATTTCAAAATCACATCGGGCACGCTCACTCACTGATCTGTGCTACTAGTTTGCGTCTTTCTCCCCCCTCACACAACCTTAAAACATAAATCAATTCAAATTCGTCCCCCCTCTGTCTCTCTCTCTCCCCCCAGTCTTCAATGGCTCCCGCATTCATCTTCCCTCCAAATCTCCACTCTCTGGAAGAAGAACACCAAGACAATCGTTTCTTTGCTCAGAACCATACCAATATCGCCTCTCTCCGTTCTTCCGATCTCGAGGAATTCGTCAAAGGTACCGCTTCTCTTCCCCAAAACCCCAAATTCTGAAACCCTAATTTCACACTTCTCCGACTAATTTTACCAATCTCTGAGATGCAGGTGTCTCGTTCGACCTATCCGACAGGGAGCTGTTCTGCATCGAAGATCAGGATGTTTTTGATAGGGTGTATTCCTTGGTGAAGGCTTTCTCTGCCTTAACACCGGCTTGTAAATTCAACATTGTTGAATCTCTTCGCTCGAATTTCAGTGTTCTTCTTCCAAATGTCGATTCTATCTCTAGGTTGTCTAATTCTGCTCAGGATGATGACTATGGTGGCACCGGAGATGCTGCTATGCTTGAGAGATTGGCTTCTCATCGGAATGCTTTCAAAATCTACACGTTTTTCCTCGTTCATATTGTTCTGGCGGAGGAGGCCAGTTGTAATGCCACCACCACTTCCAAAGTAAGTTACTATCTCTATCCTTTTGACACTTTTCTTTGCTGGTCGGAGCTTTGGTTTTATGTAAAACCCAAAACCTTAGAGAACTATGGATTCTAAATGTCTATGTTCTTTTGGAGGTTGGGTGAATACAAATTCTAATTCCCCAATGAGTTGGTTTTGTTTGACGTCTTTCTCATTGCTTTGCACCTCAAATATCAACTTTGGTTAAGTTTTGCTAATATTCTGATAGAAAACTTTGTTTCTCCAGAATGTTCCCTTTAGTTTGGCATAATTTGAGATCGATAAGAAATCTAAATATAGAAGCCTAGAGTATCTGACACAAATAGGACATAGATAAGACTTAATGTGATATTTGGTTGAATGTAATTTAATGGTAATGTAATGCAATTATGATTAATTAGTTTGTGGTAATCATAATTACAAGATAGTTCTTTTATTGCTATACTCTCATACAACCGAAGAAAGTAATGAAACATAACTACAAACTTGTTTGCATTACAAGGTTGATTACATCTAACCAAACATTACATAAAAGTGAAGGGGCAAAACAAATATAAAGGTTGCTCATGGAAGTAGCGACTTTTGTGGTCAGCTAATAGCGAATATTTCAAGGGCGAAGAATAGCTTCTACAAAATGGAAGGAGCTTATCATGGAGTTATTGGAGTATGCTCATGCTGTACTCTTCAATAGTAAGTTTAACATTTCACCATGACAATGACTATCGTGTCTTCATTTTGGATCTGCTGCATGTCTGCTCCCAAAGCAATTCTAATGGTTGGTCACAATTACTAACAGGAGTAGGAACTTAACTGCTTACAACTGGACAGATTTGATTGTTACAAGTAATTCAATAGGGAGGAGAAGAACCAAAAAAGCAACTAAAATTAAGGTCCCATCTAGTGTCTACTTTATTTTCAAGATTTATTGAGAGTATGTATCCATATGTTGAAGTATGCCTTAGTTATATTGCATTGTGTTTTTTTTTTTTTTTTTGGTTGCCCGTTTCATGCTCTGAAATTCTCTTCGGTGGGCTTAGCCTGCAGCTAGTAGTCGGAAGAAACTCCCCATAAATGCATGGAATTGGGAGGGACAGAGAGGTCGGATCCTAAATTTGATTGCCAACTCACTAGAGGTCAACCTGTCATTGCTCTTTGGATCCACAGATCCCGATGAAAATTACTTGTCCTTTATAGCAAAGTAAGTCTGATATACAAATTATTGTTATTCTCATTTCTCTGCTCGATTTGCTGGATGACACTGTCTCGTTTACATTAGGAATGCATTTCTCTTGTTTGAGAATGCTGTGCTGCTAAAGGGCTCTGAAGCGAAAGATGCTCTATGTCGCATAATTGGGAGCATTGCCACCAAGTATCACTACACGGCACAGTCATGCGCCTCAATTATTCATTTGTTACACAAGTATGATTTTGTTGTTACTCCCATGGCCGATGCTGTTGCAGGGGCCGAGAAGAAGTATGCTGATGGGAGCTTGGCTACCTCCCTTATCGGGGAGATTGGAAGAACAAACCCAAAAGATTATACCAAGGACGGTGTAGGAGCTGAGAACATAGGGCGTTTTCTCGTTGAACTGTCTGAGAGGCTACCAAAGTTGGTCTCAACTAATATTGGCATACTTGTACCACATTTTGGTGGAGAATCTTACAAGATTAGGAATGCCCTTGTAGCAGTGCTAGGAAAGTTGATTTCTAAGGCATTTAAAGATGAAGAAGGTGAGGTGAGCTCAAAGTCAGTTCGGTTGCGAACTAAGCAGGCTATGTTGGAAATTTTGTTGGAAAGGTGCCGTGATGTTTCTGCTTACACAAGAAGTAGGGTGCTTCAGGTTTGGTCGGAACTGTGTGAAGAGCATTCTGTTTCTATAGGTTTGTGGAATGAAGTGGCAGCTGTAGCTGCTGGGAGATTGGAGGACAAAAGTGCCATTGTGAGGAAATCTGCCTTAAATCTACTCATTATAATGTTGCAGCATAATCCGTTCGGGCCTCAACTTCGGATAGCCTCCTTTGAAGCAACGCTTGATAAGTACAAGAAGAAATTAAGCGCTCTTCAGCCTGAGGAGCATGCAGAAAATGGTCATGATGGATTGCCACCTGGCAATGAACCCTCCAATGAGGATGAAGATGCCAGTAGTATAAATACTGAAGTCAGATTGAATGAGCAGCTGGATAGCTTACCTGACAGTTATTTGTCCCAGAATGAAGAAAGGAGTGCTCAAAAAGATAATTCCGTTCCAGATGTGGGAAATTTGGAGCAGACAAGGGCTTTGGTCGCTTCCCTTGAAGCTGGCTTGACCTTTTCAAAGTGCATATCTGCGACCATGCCAACCCTTGTTCAATTGATGGCATCATCTTCTGCCACAGATGTTGAGAACACCATTCTCTTGCTTATGAGGTGTCGACAATTTCAGATTGATGGTTCAGATGCTTGCCTCCGAAAAATGTTCCCTCTGGTACCAATTAAATTCACATTATACTTGATGCAGCATTTATCAAGCATGAACATATGCTATATTCATTATTGCGTTATGTATTTCATGTTCCAGTATTTTAAATGGCAATTCTCTTTTATTATTATTTTGCAGGTTTTTTCTCAGGACAAGTCCATATATGAAGCTGTAGAGAATGCTTTCATTACGATATACATGACAAAAAATCCACTGGAGACGGCTAAAAATCTTTCAAATCTGGCCATTGACTCAAATATTGGAGATCTTGCAGCTCTGGAATTGATAATTGCTGCCTTAGTCTCTAAAGGAGATGTATCTTCCACAATGGTAATTAATTGTGTTCTATGGACTGCTCACAGACCATTCTAGTCACAGTGAATCAGTGGTGGTGTTGCATGTCTATATGTGAGCTAAATATTCTTCAGATGACTTTCAGTTAGGTCTAGGCAGTTGAGTTTAGCACTTTACTTTTACCTACCATGTCATAACAAAACTCTTATTAACAACTGTCTGTTATCTGGAGGCGCCAATGTGCATGGTGAATTCACAACCGTACAACTTTCTGTGTATACTGTATACTAGCAGTGATTGCTGGCGTTGCCTATGTTCCAAGACATGAAAATGGGCAGATTTTAGTAAAGTGGCAGTATTGGATTTCATTTTATCAGCAGTTATTGATTTTTCAATCTTGTTATACATTGTCCGTAATTATGACACTCTTATGCTGTTGATTCGCATTTAAAATATGTAACCCACTATTTAATTTACTTTTCTTGTGTGTGCGGGCATATTTTATGTTTAGATCCTCTGGAGAGGAAGACAGTTTTTGGGATTTCACTCCATCCTACTATTAGAGAAGAAGATGTGAAGTATGGGACAGGGGTCAATGAGTTTTGGTGAAATGCTGTTACGTAACTTGTGGTGACATCTGATTTGCAAAAACTTGATGCTTCGTCAAAAATTTTGATACATGATAGTGATAGTACACAATGCGTTCGCTATCACTAGTGTGACATGGTCCCGAAGCAGCAGTACCACTTGTAACTTTATCTTAAGTGTTTGCCCCATGATTCTTCTTTTTTTTTCCCCCCTTTTTTTCTTGGGAGAATGATGACTATGGGTTGTAATTGCGTCTGGTGGAATTCTTGATTGCTGTATGTGTATATAAATTGAGTTCCTCTGTTCCTCATAAAGATACAAATTTTGCAGATATCAGCGCTGTGGGACTTCTTTTGCTTTAATGTACCAAGAACAACAGCAGAACAGTGCCGTGGTGCTTTATGTGTTCTCTGCATGGCCGCAAAATCAAGTAGTGGAATTCTAGGGTCTCACTTGCAGGATATAATTGATATTGGATTTGGCCGATGGGCGAAAGTGGACCCTTTGCTTGCCAGAATAGCGTGTACTGCACTCCAGAGGTTATCAGAAGATGACAAGAAAAAGCTTCTAGCAAGTAATGGCAATCGTATTTTTGGTATATTGGAGAGTCTAATTACTGGTTCTTGGCTGCCAGAAAACATATGGTACAGTGCTGCTGATAAAGCAATAGGTGCTATTTATACACTTCATCCAGCTCCAGAAATTATTGCCGTGAGGCTGGTTAAAAAATCTCAGAGTTCTTTGTTTGACTGTGGTGAATCTAATAATTTGCAGCCTGGTGAGGACAGTGGCATCACTCATGCCCCCACCATGGTTCAAGTTGGAAAGCTTAGTAGATACTTGTTTGTTATAAGCCATGTTGCTATGCATCAGTTGGTATACATTGAATCCTGTGTTCGAAAGATTCAGAAACAGAGAGCAAAGAAAGAGAAGCTGGGTACTGAAGCTAACAGTGATGATGGTAGCCGTCCTGCACATGATGCGCCAAAGGTGAGCCTGTGAGGTGCAAAACTGCGCTTTAAAAAAGTGACATTTATAAATTGTTTCTCGTTCAACTGTCAGAATCTTGCAAGATTGTACTCATTTATTTATTTATTTTTTATAATACTCTCTTACAATATAATATATGTTCCTCTGCTTTTTACAGGATACTGGAATAAATGCTGAACTTGGTGTTGCTGCCTCTGAAGATGCAGTGCTTGATATGCTAGCTGATAGGGCAGAGAAAGAAATCATATCTGGAAATTCAGCTCAAAAACATTTGCTCGGATACTGTGCCCCATTTCTGTCAAGGCTGTGTAGAAATTTCGGTTTGATGCAGAAGGCAAGTCCTTCAATTAGATAACATTATAGCTAAGATTCAGAGTGTTGAACTTTTGTGAGATAAACTCCAATCAAAACACGATCAGTTTTGAATGATGATATTTGTTGAGAATATTTTTGATTGTTTTAAAGAATACTTGAAGGTTGCTTTTGCTTGATGTGAGATCTGAAGCCTGATATTTTGTTATTTGTACTTCCAGAACCCAGAACTTCAAGCCGCTGCTATGCTTGCTCTCTGTAGGTTTATGATCGTTGATGCAGATTTCTGGTGAGGATATGTATTTTCTACTCTACCATACTGGTTTTATTCCTGACAACTGACCCAATCTTCTATCTTTGCTTTGTATCCAGTGAAGCAAATCTCCAGCTTCTATTCACAGTTGTGGAGAGTGCAGCATCAGAAACCGTTCGATCAAACTGCACCATTGCTCTTGGAGATTTGGCAGTCCGTTTCCCTAATTTACTGGAGCCATGGACTGAAAACATGTACGCCAGGTTGTGTGATCCTTCAGCTTCTGTTAGGAAGAATGCAGTTTTGGTGCTATCTCATCTTATACTGAACGATATGATGAAGGTAAGGGGGTCAAATGTTGGTCTTCGAATTTCTGAGATATGGTCTGATATTGACAATTGTATAATTAGGTCAAAGGTTACATCAATGAGATGGCTGTAAGATTGGAGGATGAAGATGACAGAATTTCAAATCTCGCCAAACTCTTTTTTACTGAGTTGTCAAAAAAAGGTAATTTGCAATTCTAGCTAATAGAACAAGGGATAGGCTTATGCAAGAGGAAAAGAAGGACTAGGAGCCCCTATTTTATAATAATCCTGCCTTTTATTCAAATGGAATAAATAGTTCTCTGCTGTCTCTCAGGATCGAATCCAATATATAACCTACTTCCAGATATTCTTAGCAAGCTTTCTGCTCAGAATTTGAAGAGGGAGTCATTCTGCAACATCATGCAATTCTTGATTGGTTCCATTAAGAAGGTCTAGAATTTTCCTGTTTAATAGAAATTTAATTGGATGTTTTCCATCTTCTTTTTACAATTTTCCTCCTTGATGCTGTCCAGGATAAACAAATGGAAGGCTTGGTTGAAAAGCTTTGTAATCGGTTTAGTGGGGTTACAGGTATATATGAAGCTCAGGCGCCTATCTATTCTGCATTCTTCCATTTTGTTCTGTTACATTGCATAAACTATCGTATTCTTGTCAATAGTTGAGCATTAAGCAGAGATGAGATTTGGAAACTGCCATTCTCTAATGTGTTATATCTGTTTCATGTCTACCACTCAGGACTATTGACTCTCAGTTTTGAGAAATTCAATGGCTTCCTTAATTGAATGTTCATATGGTTGAAATCTTTCAGAATGATTACACCTGCATTGTTTTCGCTTTGGTTTCATCGGAAAATACTTTTGCTGCAGATATCAATCAGTGGGAGTGTCTTGCATACTGTCTCTCTCAGTTGGCCTTCACTGAGAAAGGAATGAAAAAGCTCATAGAGTCGTTTAAGACATATGAACATGCTTTGTGCGGTGATGCTGTGATGGACCATTTCAGAAACATAATAAACAAGGTACTGTCAAGTGTTCCATATTTGTGTGCTAGACTTGATGTCTAGTTTTGACTTGTTTAATTCATATTTCCTGCATGATTGGATTGAATCAGGGAAAGAAGTTTGCAAAACCAGAACTGAAGTCATCAATTGAAGAATTTGAGGAAAAGCTGAACAAGTTTCACCTGGAGAAAAAGGAGCAAGAAGCCACAGCAAAAAATGCGCAAGCTCACCGAAATAAAGTTGGTAGCTTGGAAGGTCTAATTGTTGATGGCAGAAATGAAGAAGAAAATGCAGCTGCTGATACTTCTGAGGGTACTTGTTTAGGTTTCTGCTTTGATCTTCGTAACTATTCCTAAATTCGTCTGCGCATTATAATTTGCAGTTTTTTTAGTAGAAGATTATGTGGAAATTACTGCTAGCTCCCCGTACACGGCTCCGGAAGCCAAGAACCCAAAAAACTAATCCGAAAAGCCGGTTAATTGAACAAATTTTCTAAAAAAATTGTTCAGTTAACCGAACTGATTTTCTTCTTTTTCAGTTTTCAGTTTGGTTATAGTTTGGATGGTTCGAAAATTTGGTTAACCAAACTGAGAATAATTTTTTTATAAAAAAATTAAACATTAAAAAATGAAAGTTGTGGGTAAGAAAGTGCACTTTTTTTATTATTTGTGAATGGTAACCGAAACTTATTTTTTAACTAAAAATTTAGACATAAAAATTGAAAAATTTAGGTAAAAAAAAAGTACACCTTTTTTATTGTTGGTGAACGGTTAATTGGCAATGAAACTGAAAAATCGGTTTATTAATTCGAAAAACCGGTTGACCCATTTTTTTGGGTCGGTTAAGGTTTGGGTTTTGGACGAACTGAAATTTTTGGTTAAGCAAAGATCATTTAACCACAATTTTTGGTTCGATTACCGTTCAACATTTTCTAGAACCGAAAAACTGGTTAACCAAGACTCTGGTTAACCAGTTTTGCACACCCTAACTCGGTATCTAACTAGATTCAATGCTGTTTGGAGCATTGCTCCCCTCACCTCCGGGTAGCAAGTAGAAACTGATTCTCTCACCTCCCAATGCTTAGTATGTTAGTCAACAATTAGCTAAAAATGTAATAAGATTGATCAGTAGATGATCAGAACTATAATAAAATCAATAAAAAGAATGGGTGACAAATAAGAAAAAATGACTTGCTATATCCTCTCAACATAAATGATCACATCTAGCAGGTTTATTTTATTGGCCTTCTCAACATGCATTACATTGTCTATGAAATACCTACTTTCTCTGATCTACACCTGGGGGTGAGCTTGATGTCTGGAAGGAGAATTGGACCCAAAAAGATGAAGCCTCTTAACTCATCCCTTCGGACAAAAAATGTTCTGCCCTTACTGCCCTGCTTTCAAATGGTCAGCCCAAGAGTGTATCAAAACATTGTATATTCCTCTCTCTAGAACCTTTTCAATTGGCAGCTCTGATCACTCTGTTCAAGGTACCCTAATTTCTGTCCTTTCTGGATCCATTTGAGCTCACTTCTAATCCTTAATGCCTCTTTGGTCCTTACTGTGCCAAGTTAATCAAGGATGCCACATGAAAGATGGTGCCATATTTGGCACAGAGAAGCAAAAGAGGGACTAGTCTGGAACTGTAGTATGCAAAATGCATCTCCTTATTGAAAGCGTGAGTTCAAGTTTAGAAGTATTACTCTATATAAAAAAGCTTAGGTGTTGGAATCAAATAGTACATGAGAACTAGGAGTCAATTATATTTTTCTTCACATTGAAGAAAGACCTGGCTGTGACACTAGTAGTAGCAGCATCTGAAGAAGATCCTTCTCTGACCGTCAAAAAGCTACAGGCTATAAGCCTAGAGTGCTTTCTTTTCCTAGTGCAGTTATACTATTCCTGCAAAGACAAGAATGGTTTTAATGCCAGGACACTGATGTTTTCATCATCCCATGGTTTCCAGCCAAAGCATCATCATTGGCAACAGAAGTTGGCAAAAACTTTAAATTGAGATCAGCCTGGATGGCAATACGAATTGAACCGTGGGAGTAAGGGTCATGATTGGAGAAGCATATCATTTGCTAATGTGCCATTGTGCCATTCCTTCCGCCCCCTCTCTAGTCTCTACCAACCTAAATGAAACCAAGTCTTACTAATGCTGGTCAATGGCGTGCCATTTATCCAAGTGGAAATATGACTGGATGCTGTTTAGAAATCCATTGGCAGTTTTAATGTGGTGGCACGGATAATTGGTTTGATCTAGGCTTGTAATTCTCTTGCATGTTTCTATATATGTGGTATTCTTCTCTTAACACCGTTCGAGATGGCACAGATGGTGAGGTCATTGACCCTTCTGTAGAAGGGCCTCAATCGGACAGCATCGTAAAGCCACATTCTGATGAAGCAGAAGATCAATCTACTATTTCCAGTGATGTAATACAATCGGAAGCCAGTGGCGAAGAAATATTGTCACCAATTGTTAATCAAATAGGTATGTATACTGAGAAGCTTAGTTTTGCATTTATGCGGCACATTTGCACATGATGCGCAACTGCATTGTAAGTAGCATTAGGCTTGTAAGCTAGCGTCTCCCCCTTACTGAGAAAAGCTATAAACTAGTTTTTCTGTATTCCAAACTATTCATTCTCCTTGTTTACCCGCCATACTCTCGTACATATATTGTTAACAATTTTGTTGCAATCAGAATTGTCAAAATCCAGAGGGAGAAAATCAAAGCTGAAAGATCAGAATGGTGTTACATCCGCAAGAATTACGACCAGAAGTATGAGGTCAAGACGGAGGTTAGAACTCCACCTTTATCTGGTGTTGGTGCTCTCTTTTATATGAATTCTTGCGAGTGACATACCACGCCTCCATTTTGGTCTAATGTTTCCGTCATTGCGTATTTTGGAAACCTTGTTCTTTGAAGCGTATGTCTCTATTACCATTGCAGCAATACTTCGAAATATTCGATCTTTTGTTTTTGTTCTTTTTTCTACTGCTCATCTTCTCTCTTTCTTGAACTGTTGTCAAAAGACTAGTTTTGCTTTTGAGAAGTTGAAATGCGACCAAACTTTGTTATTCCTGACCCCAAAACGAATAATCATTCCATTCCATTCCATTTGTTCCCCCTCCAGCTGAGCTTTCGATTGAGCTGTTTTCTGCACTTTTTTAAACGTCTTTTCAATAATTTCTTCTGTCAGCCTTTATTCATCAGCCTCTAATCTCTGTACTTGTCAAAGTTAAGGCGCATAAATATAATTCTGCCCAAATCTCACTTTGGCGAGATCTACTTTGGGTGGTGACATCGGAAATTTCAACTATTGATACTGGATTATAAATTGCATATATATATGTTGATGTAG
Organism: Carnegiea gigantea; assembly: GCA_029747015.1. NCBI lineage: Eukaryota > Viridiplantae > Streptophyta > Magnoliopsida > Caryophyllales > Cactaceae > Carnegiea > Carnegiea gigantea. The sequence goes on along the minus strand of JAKOGI010000557.1, from coordinate 104,660 downwards.
GTGAGAGACGGAACATCTACTCAGTGGATTGCTGAAAGGTTTGGATGGCTAAGTTCAAACGAAATGCTTTGTCAATGTTGTGTACACACCGGTTTGGTTGTTAAAGCTGTGGTAGATCAACCATGCTACCACTGTGTTGTATTTCGAGTCTGCATACTTATTCAATGTTGAAAATCTGTAATGCGAAGTATAATTAGACATGTTGTATACAGAAGTGAAATTTCAATCTGACAAAAAGGAATTGTTTAAACTGTGTCAGTGGTACAATAACTTGTATGAGTTGAAAGAAAAGATACTGAAAAGGTCTTAAAAAGTATGAGACTTCATTAAGTTATAAGATGTGCCTTCCTAAAGAAAAAAAAGTGTTCATACATTGACAGAAATAATAACGTAGTACAAAATAAGCTTTTGAACCTAGGATCTCTGTTGAAATGTGGAACTTGCGTGTTAAAGTTAGGATTTGGTTTCATGACTATCCAAGTAAGTTGGAAGTTGAAATTATTTCGAAGAGAACAATGCAAAAGAGTCAGCACTTAATGTGCAAGATCAGTAGGTTTCTCCCACTCCAATAGAGATTACTCAGAGAGCTTTAAAGGTGGGCAAGAAGTGAGGTTTGTCGCTCATTGGTGATGGGACTCTAGCAATTAGAAGAATCACGAGAAGTTTGAGCAAAGAGATTGAAAATAGGAAGTAGGAATGATTAAAAAATGCGTCTTGTGGTTGACTTAGAAGTACGAAACTTTTATTACTGGTTATATTAGAACTTGGTAGAGTTAATTTTTTATTAGTGGAGGAATTGGGATTACATTTAGTGGCTATATGTCTTTGCTTTGGTATTTTATTTTTCATGGGTAATATCTGACTAATGGTCGAATTAAAAAAAAAAAAAACTGCAATGATCTAGATGATATTAAGGTGTTATTCACCTGGAGGCTTGGGCTGAAAGTTGAAATTTAAGAATACTATAATTGTTTACCTGAAATTTGGTCTTTTAGAGACTTGGGTTTGGGTTCAAGTGAGTTGTGACCCACTGTTTCACCCAAAAACTCAATGAAATGTTATATTGTAAAGATCCATTGACTGTGATCTTTTGTTTTAGTGGGTGATTTGAGTGGGGTTAGCTATTGAAAACAACACTAACCGTCGGTTCTTGAAGTCTAATAATAGTAGTGGAAAGAGCAATAATATTTTAATACTGGCAACAACAATGACTTCAATAAAAATACTCGTAATAGTATTAGCAAGAACAAAAGAAGGGCCTAATAAAATGAATAATCTAATAAATGGAAAATAAGATTGAATCGTAATCTTAATTAAATAATAATGGGGTGTTAGTAATTAAGGGTAAAAAATACCAAGTAAAATTGTGGGTTGTTTACCAATATTTTAAACAGAAACGAGGTCACGTGCATTATTATTGAGCCACAAATGAATACTTTAAAAGACGGAATGGTTTTAAATCTAGGTACGTTTACTGCCTGTATTTTCAAAAAATTCACTTATATTTTTATAAATGTCAAAATATCATAATACACGGTTATTTAATAAATCATTTTCAAGTATTATTTTGCCACATAATCAAGTGGGCCAATCAATTATCAATTATCAAGACTTAGGTCCATCAATTAACCCCCGTGACTTCAGTTCAGGTTTCTCAATCAGCCTGTAAGGTGTATAACTATTCAATGATCCAATTGTGTATGAGCTCGTCAATTTGGATGACACTTTCGAGTAATAACTGGTAGCAATTTTAATGCAATTCTCTCTCCTTTTCATTTTCAACTGCTACAAATTGAAATGTGCGCGCATTGAAAAATGAATTTCTATCTTTACAGCATAGCGGTAAATGAATTTCTATCTTTACAGCATATCTTTACATCATTTATTGGAATGTAAGCTTTGTGGGTTGCTGAACTTTCAGTTGAGTTTGGGAATGTATAAATGATTAAATGTGCTCCAATTGGCTTTTTCTGTAGGCTAAAGTGCATTATAATATGTGTTTAGTAAAGTAATTATGCGTTATCCTCCATAGGATGGCGAAAGCGTCCAATCTCGACTCTTTCGTTACAATAATCTCGAATGATTAATTAAGACTAATAAGGAGATTAAGAATCCCGGTATTAGACGTGTTACCTTTGATACCATCGTTAACGCCCCGACCCTTTAGGGCTACAGACAGTTAATAGAAACGACTTCAAGGATCATTGATTGGCCCCACAAATCGTCATAAGTTTTTTCGGCGTATTTCGTTCTGCTCAAATGCTTCCTGAGAAACTTCCCAGGAGGTCACCTATTCTAAAATTTCTTCACAGCAAGCACGCTTAATTATAGGGTACTTAAGATCAAAAAAAGTCGATGGCTACAACCTTCTGGAGCTAATTCATGGCGGTGGTCGTAGTAGTAGCTACATTGGTTGGGGGAGGGGTGGGGGGGGGGGGGTTAGCAGGGCTTGTCGGCGGAAGGACAAGGAGACGAGTAACGGGGGTCAGGGGTTGCTTCATAGTCAGAAATTTGGGCATATTTCATGAAATAGTCTCCCTCTCTCTAGTAGGGGAATGCCCAAAAAAACTGAAACCGAAAGCTACGATTAAAAAAAAATTGGTTTTCAATTCGGCTAAGATTCAAAAGATTTGAAAATTCGATTAACTAGAATCGAAAATAATTTTATTTTTTAAAAAATTATACATAAAAAATGAAAAAATTAGGTAAGAAAGTGCACTTTATTTTTATTATTTATGAATGGTAAACAAAATTTAATTTCAATAAAAAAAATTTTAAACCTAAAAAAATGAAAAATTTAGGTAAGAAAGTATATTTTTTATTATTTGTGAACGGTTAATCGGTAACCAACTCGAAAAATTAACTAAACGAACCGAAAAACTGGTTAATCGACTTTTTCAGTTCTGTTATGGTTCAGGTTTTGGATGAAACGAAATTTTCGGTTAACCGAAAATTTCAGCTGGGTTACAGTCCGGAATTTTCTTGAACTGAAATATCAGTTAACTAAAATTCCGGTTAACCAGTTTTGCACACCCCAACTCTTTAGAACTCCTCCCTCTCTCTACAGACTTATAAGAATTTTGCTCACCTTTATTGATATACATCAACCTATTTTTCCATCCAAAGGCTCAGTAAATTACAAAAACAAAGAGAAAATGGGCACTGAATGAACGAGCCCCGCAAGCTGGACTCATTCAGTGCGCACCTGACAATGGCAGTATTTGTGATTGCTGCTGGATATTGAATCACCTTCGGTCTTCAACCACACCACAACCTCTGTCTCTCTCCCCCCTACAACGAATAATACAAACCTCTAACTGAAAAAACGTCACTAACCCTCTCATAAACCCTACTTATTTTGTGCCTGCAACTCCCAACACTAATGGCGGCTACTATCTCTATCCGACCTGTCTCCCCTTCTTTCTCCTCTGATCTTACTACCCCAGTAAGTCTTCTTCAAAATCTCAATCTGGGTTCCTCAATTTTCATTCATTAATACACGCAATTGCAAGTGGGTGTGTTTTGCTGATTGATTAGTGCGTTTATTTTCTTCATAATTAAGGGGTTTGCCACCAGGGTTTACCCGGTGAGAATTGGGTTTAATTCGCTAGCATTTTCGACGAAGAATCGAGCATTTGAGCTGAATTGCACCAGTGAGAAAGATATGGATCTTAGAGCATCGGCTGTTGTGGATGGGGTTGCCGAGTGTTTCAGTGGTTTGTGTTTTTATATCACATAATTTTTAATTGTTTTCTCCACTTTGTGCTATTTGTTTGTGTTTGATTTATTGAACACAATTGGTGGAAATTATTGTCTTATTCAATTGTAGAAACGGATGTCAAAGAGCCTGGTATTTCGACATTATTGATGAACTTTGACAGTAGTTTTGATCCTTATGGTGCTATGAGCACGCCGCTTTACCAGACAGCCACATTTAAGCAGGCAAGCTATGAATCTCACTGTATTGTCTTGTACTTTCTGCGGCCATATCGTGTTTTCATGTGATTTATAATGTTCAACTTCAGTTTCATGATAAACTTATTGAGTTGGAATTAGATCATAATGAATGGGCTTGAGTCCTCCGTGTATTGCTTATCCTTGAGAATCCTTCTTAGTTTCTTTTTCTTTTTTTTTTTTTGGGGGGGGGGTGTGGATGGGGAGAGATTGATCATCAACTTTGAGTTAATGTTCCTTCGCATATCTGATAGGGAAGACCGAAGACTAGATGATGGGAGAAGACTATATTGATCATTAACTTTGAGTGTGACCTTAAATGTAGTGCTCATCTGTGTCAAGCAGTAGTTTCTAAATGGAAGATGGCGTAGTTTTAACATCAGAACTGAAGCCTGTGTAGCATTCTCTTTGATCCTTCTTTTCAATGAAATTCATAAATTTACATAACATTTTTGAATCGCGAGCTTCCTAAGGATATTGAATTTGGTAAGTAGCTCAATTATCCCCATTTCATTTGACTGGTAAATTTCATATTTAATATTCACTGTTCCATTATTCCATATGATCTTTTCAGCAACAGAATCCACTTCATCACTTCCAACTCAAATCTCCTATCTAAGATAGGAAAGCAACCTAGCAGTTGTGCCATCTTTTAGGAAAGATTCACAATGTATTCGAATCTCTAGTATGAACTGATGCACAAATCTTTGTCAAAAACTGCTAAGTATCTTTCATGTAAACCTGGGCTCAGTACTTAGCATATCTTTCATTTGCTTAAAAATACAGCAGCGCGATAATATTATATTTCTCTTTAAATTGTAATTTTTTAATCCCCTTGTGCTTTTTCTTTGATAGCTCTTTTCTGATTTCCACTTTCTGCGCATATTTTCTTCTTCAGCCATCAGCAACAGAAAATGGCCCATACGATTATACAAGAAGTGGGAATCCTACACGCGATGTCTTAGAAAGGTACCTCTTGACTTGTTCAGTGATCTTTACTTCTCTTTCCGATTTGAGAGTGACAATCTTTGCAGTCGGTTAGTTATGTCAGTTTCCGCTGCTTGTCTGGTGCAGACTTCTGGCACAACTGGATAAGGCTGATCGAGCATTTTGCTTCACTAGTGGAATGGCTGCACTTTCAGCAGTCACCCATCTTATTGGAACTGGTGCCTTTTGCTGTCCTTTTCTCTCGGTGTCATTTTCCTTGCTAGCACACGATGCAAGCATTTTTCTTTCTTACAAATGGGACGTACATGCTAAAAAAGAATAAGCATGAATTTGTTGCCTAAGAGTTCTGATTCAAATTCCCTACTCAAGCACTAGTTTTCTTATTTTCTCTCTTCCTCTTGTCATGTTGCAATGGGCAATGGATGTAGCAGGAAGGTTGATCTGTAGCTCTATTGCTGATTATAGTTATTTTTCTCACCGTTGCTTAATCTGCTGGCTAAAATTCGATTTTTTGTGATCTAGGCCAGGAAATCGTGGCTGGAGATGACATCTATGGTGGATCTGATCGACTGCTGTCACAAGTGCTTTCTAAGACAGGAATTGTGGTGAAGTTAGTGTTTCTCCCTACATTGTGATGGTCACCTGTGTTTAATGTGATATAGGATATGAATATCTGGTGATCTGAAACTGTGCAGACGAGTGAACACATCTGATTTAAATGAAATTGCATCTGCAATTGGATCCTGGACAAAGCTTGTCTGGCTGGAGAGTCCTACCAATCCTCGGCAACAGATATGTGATATTCGTGTAAGTCGCATGTTTTGTTAAAGATATACATTCTTTTTTTTTATTTTTTATCATGGAATCATGTAGATAGACTGGTATATGGTTGTGCATGGCAGATGCTTCACTGTGCATTATCCTTGTCTTGCTTGCTTGAGTTGGGTACAATGAACTCATGACTGCTGAATAAGATCTAATGTAGCCTGAGAAGTGTGATGGGAAGTTATTTATCTTTACCCTTTTGTTTATATGGTTTGGAATAACCAAATAACAATAGCTAACGCAGATCCCAGAACCCTTCTCCCCTGCAAAGGGTGATTCCAGTGCTTGAAGGGTACTGTCTCGGTACAGAGATAATGGTGGTTCTTGACAATCATTGGTTCATGATGGACATTGGACCCTTGGACTTGAATCATCTATGTTGAGTCTTTTGCCTGTCAGGGTGGATCTGTCTTTCATGCCATATGATAGAACATTTAACGCTTTAAGCATGAATAACTCTGTGACAGCGCAATGTAAAAACAGGTGGACAGACTTGCGAAGAATTTAAATCATTGGTTCTATCGTATGGCGGTCGAAACTCGTGTGATTGCCTCTATCATATGTGGTGATCCGAACTCATACTGAATGCTGAGTGATAGATGATAACTAATTTGAAAAGCAATATGTTCGGCATTTGCCTGCTGATTGGTCTTTAGTTAGGTAGGTTTTAAGGGGTTTGACATGGTGGAATGCTAAAAAGAATTCCTCAATCGCTAGTTTCAGTTAAACACATAATCTCAAGCTTCCACAGTGAATATAACTCTCTTGATCATAATGCGTTCCTGTATTGTTATTGTGCTATATTTCTTTATCGTCAGTCGTTATTTGTGGTGCAAGATTTTAAAAGAAGTTACTATTTATGTTTTTCCTTCTTAGAAAAGTGTGTTACTTCTCTGTGTGATCATGAGCCATTGCAGACTAATAAAAAGTTCTTGAATTGCTATTTGTGATCCTTGAGAATTTTCCTTGTTTTACACCAAATTTAGAAAATTTCAGAGATTGCTCATGCACAAGGAGCTCTGGTATTGGTGGATAACAGCATCATGTCTCCGGTCTTATCCCGGCCTCTGGAGCTTGGTGCAGGTATTGATAAATTGACAGATTCAATCTTTCATTCTTCACCTAAGCTGTTTCCCGGAGTCATCTTTTTCCTTTCAATTGTCTTAATACTCTGTTGGTGGTGGCAGATATTGTGATGCATTCGGCTACAAAGTTTATCGCGGGTCATAGTGATGTCATGGCCGGCGTTCTTGCTGTGAAGGGGGAAAGGTAACACAGTCCAACTAAATCAATGCTTGGCCCCGTATGCATGCTTGATTTCTGCAAGGTTGACCAAGTTTTGGTTCTCCCTAGTTGTGTTCGTGTGTCAATTTGTTACCTAGGTAAAAGGAAAAACCCAATAGTTAGGCTATGGAAAATGCTTTTTGAACTTCATGTCTGTAGGCATTCTGACTTGTGAGTAAATGTGCATTAATCTTTGAATCGTTGGAATACCTTGATGGACAAATGGAAGGAGATTAACATTATGCTTGCTTACTATCCAATTATGTGATTTTTTTTTTTTTTAAATTTTGATTTGGGAGGTCATTGAGAAGCGTTGCAAATTTCTATGCATCTGTTATTTTTGTTGCTTGTGCTTTCCTACCAATCTGGATGGGTCGTTAGTCTCTGCTTGAGTTTTTAAGCAGCCCTTTTTCTATCTATTTGTGTTTCACAAATATGAGTGGGTCCAAAATTTTGCTTTTATGGTCGCAGAATCCTCTGCTACAGAGATTAATGATGAATCGTAAGAGTTTAGTGCGTAATGGTTTGAACTAATTGCCGTTGTTTTTTGTTGACTAGTTTGGCAAAAGATTTGTATTTCCTTCAGAATGCTGAAGGGTCTGGGTTGGCCCCATTTGACTGTTGGATTTGTCTACGAGGTATCAAGACCATGGCCCTACGTGTTGAAAAACAACAGGTGCATTTACAGAACTGGTTTCATGCTGCTTCTTGTTATTTTATTGTTGAACTGCTTTGTGACTTCTTTCTTTGCTCAAAATTTCTCTGCACAAGTTGTATGCTGTCATTTTTGGTTTCAGAATTGGTATTCATATGAGCATTACAACACTTCCTCAGTCAATTACCAAAATAATTTTAGAACTTCTCATCGATGAACCCAGCATTAGACAGCATCCCAACTCTCATGGTTGGTCTGGGTTTTAGAGGAATGTGCAGAGCCCTGTGCCAGCCAAAGAGACAGAAAATTGGATCGGATTCGGGTTTTTACATTTCGCCCTGCGCGGGGGTGTTGTGCAATGCCTTGCTGTATGCTGAGTTGTGTGTGTAGAGGTTTCTTTTAGGGTTAGCAAAATGTTTATTTCCCATTTCTTTAAAGATATTTTTCTTTACAGATATTTTCCAGACAAATGACATGACACAGCACCTCTCATCTGTGTCCATGTATCATTCTTGTGGGATTGTGAAATGGACACCAGATCTCATTGATGTCAAATTGCCAATTGCATAATAACTACAAACGTATCACCTGGTGTTTTCAGTGAATTTGGTTAGCATGAGAAAATAAGATAATGGCAGTAAGACCGCCATGGACAAGTCTTGAATGAACCCTAGTTTTCACCAACTTGTTACTAGTGCTAATATTTTGTCAAGTGTTCTAATTCTGTCTTTTACGCTGCTATTGCATCTCTCCAACTATTCCTTCACACATATTGAATGGTTCTGTATGATTTGCAGGATAATGCACAGAAAATAGCTGAATTTCTTTCTACTCATCCACGAGTGAAGAAGGTTAACTATGCCGGGCTTCCTGACCATCCTGGGCGGTCTCTGCATTATTCTCAGGTACTTATGATGGACTTCTTACTGGACCTATCTTCTGGTACTCCCAGTGCCCCAGACTGTCCCACTGGAGCCCCCCCCCCCAAAAAAAAAAAAAGGCAAAAGAAAAGTTTCGGACTTACAAATTCTGGAAAAATGCTGCACAACCCATTGCAGGCCAAAGGTGCAGGATCTGTGCTTAGTTTTCTGACTGGGTCTGTGGCTCTTTCGAAACATGTTGTCGAGACGACCAAGTACTTCAGCATCACCGTCAGTTTCGGTAATCCTGCTTGCTCTCACATATTATCTAGATTAGAAAAAGTAATGATCTCAAAATATTCTTTTACCATATTTTCCTTATCAAAAAATGTATCTTCTTTTACCATATCTTGTTCTTTTACTAGTTTAGACGTCCCAGAATGGGAGTTTTACTAATTAAAAGTGAGTAAAAGAGAAAGTGGGTTGGTTATAGAAAGCACAAGGGTAGTAGGGAAAAATGGCTTCTCGGAAAATAATTCTCAAATAATTCCTTTCTGTAAAGAACAGACACTCCTTTGACATACAGTACTCATTTGAATGGTTCTTGGTTTTTCAGGGAGTGTGAAATCACTTATAAGCATGCCTTGCTTCATGTCCCACGCAAGCATACCAGCTGCAGTTCGTGAAGCCAGAGGTCTAACTGAAGATCTTGTTCGAATTTCAGTAGGCATTGAGGATGTCAATGATCTGATTGCTGATCTCGATCATGCACTCAGAACAGGACCCGAGTAATGGGCTTATAAATTATAATAAGCTTATACACAAATTTTTGCATGAGATTGTCTCACCCTCTCTTTTTGTTGGCACAATGTCAATCTTTTCGCATTACTCTCTTATGTAAAATTATCTTATCAGCGACTAGCTAAAGCTTGTATGTTAATATTCAAGTATATGTACTGCTAATGGTGGTCGATCATTATTTGAAGAACGCAGTTACGAGTTCGATTTCATTTGAATGTTTCGATGACCTTGCCAATGTATGGCATAGTGCTAATTCTGTTTTAATCATTGTTACATCGTTGCTCAGAAAGTTTACCAAAAAAAAGTTGACACTTCCATTAATTTCAATTTGATCGCAAATCTTGACTATATCTATCTATTGCAAAGTAAAAATGAATAAAACATTTCACTTAATAGTATTTCCCATCCATTGTCTCCCTTCGCAACAAAAAAAGAGTACTGTGCCATATTGGTTATTGCTCCACTCCTCAATAACTATTTGCTTAGTAAACTTTGTGTGCAATCGTTTTACATAAAATATAATGTGACGAACACTTATATTAATGACTTTTAATAATAATTGGGATGACTAATAGCTCATTTGAGAGTACTTGTGATAAAAACATCTGATAGATGAACAATTAATCACCTCCAAATTAAGAAGTTATTTTTAAAACATATTAATAGTCATTTTAGAACTTCTAAAAAATTACCCCTAAAAAATCTCTCATAATAACTTTTGTACAAGGTCATCTCATAAAATGAGCTTTTTCTCAACCATCATTTTAAAAAAATTTAGGATTTTATATTTTTTTGCTTCAAAATATCCTTTGATTATTTTATATTAATTAAATTATTCATACTCCTTTATATTAGCTTACAATAAACAACTAACTCACAACTAAATTTACAAAATACATTTTCTTCAATTAGCTAATTAATCATATTCTTTTATATACACTAATACACATCAACAGCCGAATTCTAATAGTTATCAGCTGCCTGAATTACCATCCACCTTTCAAACAACTAATTCTGTCAAATTGAACTTTATTATTAACAAGATTGAAATTTACATCAGCCCATGACCCATCACAACATCAAGGTCCTCCTAACGTATTTCTCCACAAATTCATCTTACGCAAAAAAATTGATCAACTTTCAACAATTAAGGGAGATGCAAAATTACAGGGTGATACAGAAGATATAGACAAAAAACAGCAAGCGAACCCCTGCCCCTCAATCAGATGCAGCCAATGCTAACATGAAATGATACTCTCATAAACCAAATTTTCAGATCTAATACACCAAAAAAGGGTAAATCCGCATGTCCACGAATTCTATCACTACGTTTACACAATTGGCTTCCCTGCTAATCACTTTGCTGAGCAAGTCACAGCCAGATTGCTTTGTGAGCCAGCCCACCTGCTTAGTCAAATGAGTTTCGGCAAAAGTAATTGCATGAACAGTATGTATGGCCCCTACTTGGCTATTACTATGTTTAAGAGGCATCTATACAACCTAATGTTTGTAAGTTTTCCAGACAAATTTATGTACCACCACCAAAATTACTAAAATCCATCACCAGCCTTCCTTAGAATTATGTACATGTAAAGTTACAGAATGCTGCTGCTGATTGAAACATCTGACCTGCCAACATGATAACCCTGATTAGATAGGCTATAAGAAAACACAGTAAAAACCCACTATATATCTATGGATGCGACCAAAGCATGCATGAAAACATATCCACTGAAAGTTGCAGTGTAAGAATACCACAAATGTGCTCTAGACCAAGTTTCATACTAGCAAGTTATTTAGTCTACTGTCTTAAAATGTGGTTCAACAAAGAACCTAAAGCATAACGCGAGAAGGCCCAACTTTACCAGGATTACAAGCAGCTTCAAAGGAACTCTTAAGGAAAAAATTGCATATCAAGAATATCGACATCCAAAAATTCTTGAAGACAAAGCGTAGGAGCTCAAGATGAAAATGAGGCTTGCACATCAACAATTACCATGAGCAGACACTGAAAATTATATGCAAGAATATATTTCAAGTGCAAATGTCAATGACCATAAGCAAAGATTCTTACCACTTAATTCAATCAATCACTTCTTAAATCTTCATTTAACTGTTATAGCTCTCTGATATTCCCCCACTCGTATCTTCTGTCAATCCGCATGAGATATTAGTTACCATGTCAAGTCTCAACTTCTATAGCAATTGAAAGGATGTAGAAGGCATCTCACCTGGGACTTCAACCACATCTTGGGAAACAAAGAAGCTGCCTGCAATTGTTGTTCCAAGGCTACAATTTGCATAATTCTCAGCTTCACCTATTCAAATGAATAAAGCCAAAGTCAGAAAATCAGATCGGCGCCATCCTAAATTTGACTCCTCTAATCTTGAACAATGACTTAAAAAAGGAAACCATCAAAGAGGTTGACCACAAGGTTCAAATCCTATGAGAAGCACCTGGCAGTAGGAGACCACCCTCCTTTTTCGCTGCTTCCTCACAAACCCTCCACCGAACTAGGAATTCACCGTAAGTTGTGGTCCCTAGTCTGATACTGACCTAGGCCCGCCCCCACAACACCCCCCCCCAAAAAATGAAAGTAAAACAGAAAGAAGGAAAAGGATAATCCTGAAAATTAAGCACAGTGCATCAATTGTGATGGCTCACTAAAGAATCATAAGAGAAATAATCTTGAAGACAATTAAAGATTGGAAAGAATTAAAAGCAGCAGAGAGAAGCAAAGCCATACTAGGATAAGCCGTTGACAAATCAGATAAACTAAAGTTCTCAGGAATTTGTCCAAAGTGTCCAAACGAAAAGCCATTCATGGCCAGCAGCGATTCATTCAAAATTTGTGAGCTCGCCTCAACGCAACTGAAAGGTGCCCCCTCCACACTTGCTCGAGTCCCAACAACATCACCATTAGTTTGAAAGATGGTTTGAGAATCAGAATAGTCACTTCCAGGTTTTATGATCTCTTCATTCAAGCCCGGAATCAATTCTGTGGAGTTGGAGCTGTGGACATGGAGTGTGTTGTACTTGGGTAGGAAATCAATTCCTCTGGATGGAGTTGACACATCAAAAGGTGTAGGCATTTGCAACACTGACATGCCACCAGTAAATGCACTAGGTAGATTGGAAGATATTGCAGGCTGTAAGTTCCTTGTTCTTGTACATGGTCCAGCCTCATCAGTACGATAGCAGCCACCATTTTGTGCCACTGACAAGAGATATGTGTAAATGCCTTGTGCAAATTACGCAGCAAAGCCAGTGTACGTGATAAGAAGTAGAGGTCTCAATTGTATAACATATCCAACTATAAACTCAACCATGATTCAGTAACGTAAAAGGAAGCAGCAACCCTAGTTTTTTGATAGAAATTCCATATAGAGGAATAAAATCTCGGCGGTGCACACGATTCCTGGATTTGCTCATATATTTACAATAAAGTAGCAACTTCCAGAAAATAGCATTTATACAAGAAGTGCATATAGTTTTTCCCATAAAGTTCCAAGGTTTAACTAAACAAGGACCCCCCCCCAAAAAAAAAGAAAAGAAAAAGAACACACCAAGTTTTAGATTGTTTAAGAAGTTTGAAAGTCTAATCTAGTTTCCAATGTCACATCAATTGTAACGAGCGTACCAACCACCCAAAGAAAGATCTAAATCCCTTTCTGGGAATTGGGAAACTTTGCACCAAGCAAAAACGGTACCAACAGTAATAAATTGATAGAATGGTAGGGGAAGTATAATTATCTTCTGCACACAGTTCTAACATTACAGGGGAAAAGAATTCATTAAATTTCAGTAATTATAATTGCAAAGCAATAGTAGAAAAGACCTATGTTTAGATATTCATTATGAATGGCTCTTCCACACCCCCCCCCCGGGCAGTGCCGGTGGGGTGGCCCGAGAGAATAAATTCACTGCTTGATTAGGTTTTTGTTTGAGGACTAGGTAGCAGCTGCAAGGACATTGAAATAGACTTACAGTGTTCCATGTAAGATCCATGAATTGGCCCGTGAGATCCATCTATTGGCCTGTGAGATACATTTTCTGCCCTGTAAGATCCATTAATTGGCCTATGAGATCCGTTTTCTGGCCGGTGCGATCCATTAACTGGCCTGTGAGATCCGTTTTCTGGCACGTGAGATCCATTTTCTGGCATGTGAGATCCGTTCACTGGCCTGTGAGATCTGTCTGATATATGATAGCCGTTTCCTAGCATGCCAGATCCATTTCCTGATATGTGAGAACCATTTCCAGATATGTGAGAACCATTTCCGGATACATGAGATCCATTAGAGCCTGGGGAAGGAGCAACTCCATTGGTGATCTCATGTGTCAGTGCCGCTTGTTGCCTCAAGAGCTCATTGAAAAGTTCTATCTGCTGCTTCAATGCCAACCGCACATAATAACAATCAAAAAACTCACGATTCTCTTGTTCGAGTTGCTCCCATACTACAAGATAATAAAAAACTGACTTCAGAAATTCACAATCAGAAATTACAACTCCAGCACAAAGCCCAAAAAAAGCAGTTAAACACATACAATGTCCGCTAACATCACCACCTGACAATTCATAAATTGATGTCTAAGCAGCAGCAAGGTGGCATCAAAAAACAATTTAGTCATTGACCTCAGGTGAAAACAAAGACCACGTCACTGATCAAACTAAGGTCTACAAGCTGAAGCACTGTTCTCGATAAGGAGGCTCCAGTTTTTCTCTCGCCGCCCCCCCCCCCAAAAAAAAGCAAAGGAGATACAACTACACAAGGCCGATGTATGCAGAATTTGAACCAAAGTATCTGGAACAGAACCGAAGTATCTGGAACCCCAGCCATCCCAGCTGACACCCACACATAGGCTCTAATTTATAAGACAGCAATCAAGGTGGCACAGCCTGGAGCAAGAAACAAAGCATAGAATTATGTGGGTGAAAATAAGTGTCAATAAAACAAAGAACCTGAAGAAGTAAACCAGTAACGTTAGAGAAACTCAAATCTCTCCTGGTTTAGAGTCTGACTACACGAAGGATGAGAAGAGAATTCTATAAAAATTGCAAATCCAAAATTTGGACAATTCAATTTCAAATTTTACGGCCCCAAAATTTAACTCTCTCCTTCCATCCACACGCCATGCAAGAGTTGCTCAAATATCCAGGGGTAATTTCTCAATAGGAGATGCTAAAATGAGCCATCTAAGAATATTTAGCAAAGATGAACACTGCCCAGGCGTGGTTTCAGTGTTTCACCCATTTTCAATGATGCTCTCACCACGCAGCAGAGGCTGCTGAAAAATTGTAATGATATGGGAAGGGAGGACATGATGCACACCTCGTCATACTGCACGGCTAGAAAGCAAATCTGATATCGACTGGAAAGAATGTATGACAGAGAGCAGAAAAAACTTGGATGGGAGAAGCAATGGGCACCAATATCGCAAAAGAGTCTGCAATGGCTATGAGAGAGGGGGCAGGGTGGATGAGATGGACAGACAATTGAAGTCTGCAATTCAAAGCATTAGGGCATTAGAGAGGATTTTTCACCCCTCTTCAGATATGATTGGAAAATAGAAGCGGATAAATTGGCAGGAATAGAAAAAACAGGTGTAGGAAGTTAATCACTGTGAACTATAAGATTCCCTTAGATACAATCCAAAAAGGGATGTTGGTAGCAGGACCCTCCATAGGCTCCTACCAACTGCTCAAGTTTTTAGGAAGTTTGTTTCTTCATTGCTGCTGCAGAAACAAAGCTCTTTAGAGTTTAGACACTCTGATGCCAGATGATTAAGTGTAAAAGCAAAGGCAAAATTCACAAAGGTTTTTACTTGAAAGAAACCATACATACCAACCGGCCACTTTAGGGTCTCACTTTAGGACGGGGCTCGAGGTTCAGAAGAAAAGGGCAAGGTCATCAACATCAGTCGAGTAGGACAATTGATTAAGGAGTGGCTAAAATGTTTGGACTGATCAAATTGAAATGATTGACCCATATTTCTCACATGAAGCATTTATCAATTTTTTAACTTATATATGTATAGATATTCTAATGAATACTATCATGTGTAATTCTTTAATTCTGATGTTTCCAGAGATATATTTTGATATATTATCATACTCATCTTAATTTTCTCAGAAAATGAAAATATGTTTTTTTGGGGGGGGGGGATGAATAAGGGGAAAAATAAAAACAAACTTAAAAAAATAAAGGATGATGTTTACAAAATACAACTAATGCATGGAAAGTTGGGAATGACGCAGCCAGGGGGGGTGATGGAAATGAAAAGAAATAATTATCTAGTCAAGGAAAACAAAGAAAGCATGTAATAGATAGAAATAATAAAGAGGTAAAGTTATCAACATCACATGCAAGTACAGGTGATCTTAGCAACACATGGGTGTTTACCATCTGGGACTGCATTTGGGTCCCCTATAACGCAGCATACTTTTTTCTTCCGGGGCCAGGGAGGGGGCGCTAGTAAGAGGTTGAAGCAAGTGAACTGGTTTCAAGAGCTGGTTCAACCGGCACTTTTCCTGACCAAAACAGTTGACAAGATCACCGGCAATGTGGGTTACTAGCAGTTTCCAGACCAGATTATAATTCAGTTCCCAGTTGAGGAGCTGGCTGCTCTTGTCCGGTTTTGGTAACCTTCGAAAAAGGCAGCCTTACTAATATAATAAACTGGCAAAGAGGTATTTAATAATACGCCATCTTAGATAGCTCCTGAATACCAAGATTACTAGAACTTGACAAGCTTGAGAATGGGTCAAGTAATGGGCAAACAGGATAACTATTCAGACTGATTTCCTACCTTGAATGGTTCAGCCGATTTCTCAAATTGAGGGTTATATATGATCTATATATTACCTTTTACAAGAATTCCAATAAAGGGTGCCATTTTAGACGGCTTTGAAATATTAATGTTATCTAACTAAGGTACTAAACAAATAAGGAATACATTGTTCTCAAACACTTTGTCAAATTGTCCACATGAAAATCTCAATCATTTTCCGTTTTTAAAAGGGGAAATAAAATAAACAAAGCACATGAACAAACTTTAACTAACCAACCAATAGTTATGTAACCATAATTAAGGGCAAATTTTGATCCAAAAAGGGGCACACAAAGGAAAAGTGAATTATTACTCCATCCATCCCATTCACATTGTAAAATCTTAGAAATAAGAAACAAATAGTAGATGCTATTGCTCGATATAAAATGACTTCCAATGAAGATAAACACTAATTGGTTCTTGAAGAGTGAGCATTTGACTATAGAGAAACAAACTGGATGTTTTGTCTGAGAACGTGCATATCAGACAGAGATAGTAAATATATAAAGGGCACAAAGTTTCAGCATCATAAGTAATCTCAGCCAAACTTAAACGCATCACAGGGCTCGGGAAAGATGAGGAGAATATTAATGATTCATGAGGAAGCGAGGCTACAGTGGAATTCTGAGTAGGATCCAGTTAAACTGGCTGGTCCAGTCTGATTCCCAACTTTCCGCTCTGACTCATGTTGACATTGGACACAGCACAGCCATATGTGTTCCTTTGCCTCAGTTGGCCAAATTCAGTGCCTCTTGCACGTTGCAAGAAGAGACCAAAGCACGCCTATAGAATTCCGTGGCTCAAGCAAAGAGCATAATTTTCACTATATAATAAGCAAAGATGCCTCAATTTGGTAGAGCTTGGCTAGTTTAAGCGCCTTATGCCTACCTCACCCAAGCGGAAGCCATGAGGTTTGCAGGAGGGGGTTGAAGGAGAGGAAATGCCACCCATCACTGTTTCACTTTCATTCTAAGAATGAGTTACTGACTCAAATATTCAATGATTGAATGCTGCATCTCAACCTCTTTCCTTTTTCCTCTTTTCCCGCTCAGGGGCTGTTAACAGTTACGGGGACAGTGAAAACATTTACTCAGTGCACAGTATCTTTAAGTAAAGAACAATAATTACCAAGTTCAGTATAACCAGGATCTATATTTGCCTCCCTGAAGATCAGATTCGCAGCATCTCTTTTACTTAAGTGTAGTTGAAGGCACTGCTCTATAAGGTTGTGTACCTGGCATTGGGAAAGACAGGTCAGTTGAGGCATTGAGAACATTCTTGGTCAATCAGCACAGTCCACTTGGACCACATAACATCTTGATAGATCATAAAAATACAAAACTCGGGGCAACAATAACATTCATATCTTGAAATAGATAATCCCAACTATTACATCACGAACCAGTTCCCTGACAGAAAGAACAGCACAAAATACAACGTGTTCCAAAGTCTAAGAGCTTGTTTGATATCACCGTAGGCACCAAGTTTTTGTTTCATATACGAAATAATGCATGTCCTTGCCTGGATAATTAGCTTGCAGTTCTGTACTTTTCTTACTAACTAATAAAAATGAAAAGTACTCATCCCAAAAAGAGAAATAAGACTGAAAACTTGAAACCATTTTAGTTACCCCCCAAAAAAAAAGATTTTTGGTTTCACAAAAACTGAAAATCATGTCTCACATCCAATTAGGAGGTTGGATTAGCATAAGCATTATGCTCACAAGAAATTTGGATCCAATATTAGACTCTTACTATGATGTCTCCCATCATAGCCCGGCATACGACACTTTCCCACTTGAACAGGAGTCAAAAAAAGGAAATAAGAGTTAACTCCTATCTGGAGAAAAAAAAATCTTCTATTCATTTATTCTTGTGAAAAGAAATAAAAAAAGGAAGTGATCAATTCGTTAACTAGGAAGAACAGAGGCGGTGAAAAGCAACTAAAACCTCATAAAAATAGAAGAGCTAAGAAGGAATTGCACAATCATGCGGTTCTGTGAATAGGGAATGACTTTTAACTCCATTATAGGACAATATTCCTCCAAGTCCAAAAGATATAGCAAAAGACCAAGAAAGATATGCTTCGTAAAAGGCAGGCACATCCAAACATACCAGATCCAGATCTTCAACAGCAGGGCGTCTGACCACTCCATTCGACATATTTAAGGTCTCAAGGAATTCACGTACGAGATACTTGCCTAAGAAGATATAGCTCCTATCACGCTAGATCAAGAGGCTAGCCATCAGCTTGCTCTAAATGGAACAAGTCAAGATATGCCATAGATGGTGACATGCTACAGTAAGTACAAAAACAGAAGTAAGGAATCGAGAAAAATACAGCGTTAAGGGGGAACTACGTTGAACAAGATTAATAACGGTTAGGTTACAAGACATAATGTTGGCAGAATATAATAATTCATTGTGCAGCCAACCAGAAAAAGACAAGTTCATTAACTTAGGCTGTCTGAAATTTTCTATAGGTTTTCTTATCAATGCCAAGAGGTGGGCTGAAAATGTCTGCCACTGGTAAGTGCAAATAATAGACAGGTGAAATCAAACATGACGTACACAACATAGGATTGGGTTTCACATATCTATCTCCTTCTCTTCCATGAAACACAAATGGAAATCTTGACTTATGAACTCTTGAAGGGTTAGAAGTTAGAAGTAAATACTTCTGTAAGTAGTAAGGACAACATAAGTACCCACCATACCATTCCATGACAACGACGCTGTGGAATTCCGAGTGAGGACATTATAAGGATGGGTGCTATAACATTTAGGAAACATTATAGCAAGATTCAGCAAGATTCAATGAATTACGAGTAACTTGACTTTTCAATAGCATTTCTGAGGTATGCAAAGACTGCAACAATGGCATCTCACATTCAATGAATTAAAGTTAAAAAGCAAGGATTTCAATCAAATTCGTTAAACAAGTTCCCCCAGCAATATTGTGATAACTCAACATTCCAGTAAAATACGCTTTTTTCCCACTCAAAAACCATTTCATTGAAAATCCCCAGTTCATATCTTCCAAGGATCAAGTTATATAACTTTTCGTCAGTTTGGTTGAATTCTTCCTTTCCCTCCACCCATACTTTTCTTTTTGGTCATATTATCAGATATCAATAATGGACAACACAGCTAAACTGAAAACTTATTCTTCATCTTTTTCCGTGAAGAAAGAGGATTTAAACGATTAACCAGAATGATGAAAAAAAAAAAATTAAAAAGAAGTGAATCCTTTTTCTTGTTTGCGTTGTTTGTAATCCGATGATGATCACTAAACCACTGTCACTCAAAATGCTTCAAAGTTTAGCCCTAGGGTTTCCCAGTTCGAATTGAAAACACGAAATTAAGCACATCGAAAAGCAAACACCGTATTGAGAGTCGAAACAAAGGGCAGAACACTCAAAATCTTTAACATGAAGATGAATTAATCCAGACATTTGGCAGCCGAAATCATGAAGCAGCAACTAGAGCATCAATCAATCAATCAATAGAGAGAAATAGAGAGAGAGAGAGAGAGAGAACCTGAAGAAGAAGAAGAAGACAGAGGTAGCGTTGGAGTAAGAGTGGGGAAGAAAGAGACCAGCCTTGACTTGATTGTAACCTTCGGGGGAGAGAGGGGGAGAGAGAGAGAGAGAGAGAATCCAGGATACACTTAAACTCGCCTCGGGCCCACCGGGCTTCAGTCGTAGTCTGGCTACCACTGTGGCCCGCCCAGTACTCTTACCATTGAGGGCACTCCTTTGTGCAAATTATCATATGCAAAACTAATTATTAAATGTATTTAGATTAAAAACATGAGTTTTTAATCCATAAAAACAATGTTGATTTTTCAAGAAAGTAAATTTCAACAATAATATCAGGTTAGAGAAGTAGGTAATTCTAATAACAAATATGGGATGGAGGGAGTGTAATTCTAAGAACAATTTTTGCTCCTTATTTTAAAATAAGGCATCAGAGCTCCAAATTTTTGGTGTCTTATAAATGATATAAGTGCTAGTATTTGTAAATTTGTAATAGATATGACAAATAAGTATTTCAGATTGAATATTAGGTAGGCTAATTGTAGATAGAATATTAGAATAGTGAGATTTGTATTAGGTACTGTGTGGATTTAATTTGTTGGGAAATATATAGATATTAATTCACTCACTTCATAAAAAGGTATGAGTTGTTACCAAACATTTACATTTCGATCTCACTTACAATTTTAATATTTGTAGCCGCCTTTGCATCACTTAAAAAAATATATATAAATATATATAAGGGGAAAAAAAAGGAAAATATGTGCTAAAGAGGATCATATTGTTTCCTTATGTGGAAAGTAGATGATCAACCTTTTAACATTAAGTAATCTAACATAGAGCTTTATTGTTTTTGGTTTAACAACTCATGGGTTAGTGGGAGTGGCACATGGTTTCGAAGGTGAGGCCTAATATCTATCATTAATAACTTCACACTAGGTGAAAATGTATGGATTAACTAAATCCATATTATTCATAAAAAGACGATTAAACAATAAAACCAAAACATCTTCAACTCATGCTAAGCTACCCATTATTATGGGTATCTTACATAATTTATTTCATCAAAGTACTCTCTTGATTAGTTACCATGGAAGTAGTTGCACATCGAGGGTCTATTCTTTTCGTAGGTAAATTGGGGTAGATAAAAGGGTAAAGTATGTTGAATTCTTTATATGTTATAAATTGAACTTGGTTAAAATAATAGAAGTGGATTGAAGTGAGTTGAAATAGGTTGAAGTTGGTAGTTTAGAATTGATCCACGAAAAGCACAGAGCCCTAGTCAAAGAATTTGTCAATTACTATTTTTTTTTTTAATACTTTCTACAGAGAAAAGTACCTGCCCCTCATAACAAGGCATATGATCGTTTACGTCCCTGTTGTTGCATGAGCACCTAAGCAACTTACAAGTACCACAAAATTACCAAGGAATGTTCCATCCACGCTTGCCTTAAAAGTTCAAGTACGTAATTAACGAACAGCATTGGTGAAGCGAAATATCACTACATTAGACGGACCATCTGCGTATCTCGTGATATTCACATGGGCCACTTTGGTTTGTATGGGCCTCTTTGTTTCCTTTTTATCTATAGAAGCCCATGTTCGTAACCTCACATTCAAAGCTAATCCGCAAACAATTGTCCATATACTTTTTTCTCGCATGGTCCCTCATCTATTCATGATTGGCCCATTGGGCTCTGCATCAGGCTTTATAGGGCACCATAGGTTACTCCTGTGAGAGAAATTTAGAGTCAAATTTGCTGTACAATAGGATTTAGCATTCATTTGACATGTCAAATTACAGGGTTATTTGGTAAGAGGTTTTTTTTTTTTTTTTTTCCGCCATTTTTTTAAAGAGGTTCTTGTCAAAATTAGTCATTTGGAGTAGTAGTAGTAGTGCGACTGATTTGACAGTTAAAGTTCAGTTGTTTTTTTTCGTTTCAAAAGCTAATTCCAAATATTCAATCTATTGAGATTTGTTTCTAAATATTAGACTCATTGTCATGCATTCTTTCCAACCAATTGTTAATCAATCAAATGTTTTTTTTTCCCTACAAATAATAACGCAAACAATTAATATGAAAATTATTCAAAAAGTTGACATTTATTAATGTAATCAAGTTATAATTTATTGTTGGACACCCCAATAACCTTATAGTTTACATGATTTGAACTACCTGCTAATTTTCTTAAGATTACTGAAAGCTGATAATTCTGCATTGGCATGCGCAAATGCATGTTGACATGCATGCAAATTAGTTTTTTTTTTTTTTTGAAATTGAACCATATTTCATTTAAGCAATTGTAGCTTTATAAAACTTTAGAGCAACCTAAAGTTCACAATCAATATGGATGTATTTTGTCGTATTATCCATCATCGAAGTCAAAATGGTTAGCAAACTCATGCAAATTATAAGATACTTCATTTGTTATGATACTCTAAGTAGATCATCTATAATTCTCACTTTCATATGTATGTAACACAAACACAACTATCATATGTCGTGATGGATTTCCTCATTTCCCTTCCCCCTCAAATAGGCCACTACTATCTTTCTTTTCTTTCCTTTCCTTTCTCTATTTTTTTAAATAATAATTGGAAAAAAAATCCGATTTTTCCTAAAGGGCCCATACAAGTCCGACTTACGGACCAAGCTCATACGTGGAATAATGGGCCCAAAAACATCACCCTAGGGGTTTCCTCGGCCCCATACCTGGACTCATGGGCCCCGGGACGCAGCCCTAAAGGCTCCCCTTTGGGCCCTTCCACTTCGAGACCGGCAACCCATGCGGGAACTCCAAGTAAGATTACTGTTCTACCCTTTTTTAAAGAGGATTATAAATAGTTATCAATCTTCCTTGGGAAGGGAGTTGGCAGGTTCATCCACTGAACTCTCCTTATACTCTCTCTCTCTCTCTCGACCCTTGGCTCGGACCCTGAACTAACTTGACCGTCGGAGAGGCGTTCCTCGGTCCACAACCCGGGGTTGCCCTTTTTGCAGGAGGAGGTCGTTCCAGGACGCGGACGTCAGGTGTTGCACGCCAGCTGTCAGATAAACTTGCTCCTTCGTCCCACGTCATCAGTAACCATACCTTAAAAGATTTCGTCCGAAATTAGATTAGCGCCATCTGTGGAAATGGAATGGTAGTGATGGTAGTGAGCGAAGCAACACGGGCACATACTCGCAGGGATAAGGCCCTCGCAGCTAACATCTCTGCGCTCCTGGGGTGCAAGACGCTTCGGAGAGCTCACGGGCGAGCCCTCGAGCAGCTAGGCCACCCCTCCTGAACGAGAGGCGTACGTCACGGTGGGCGCCTTGAAAAACTTCATGTCCACCATGACAGACGCCATCACATGCCAGGTCTTCGAGTAGGTCAGAAGAGCTATGGAAGCGGCTAACTCGACCAGGCCTCTCCGTCACTTCGACTACCTGCCGGTTCATGAAGGCGAGCCCTCTCACCGACCGAAGTAGGTACCATCTTCTCGTTACACAGAGCACTGGCGGGAAGTGTTTCGGTTAGACCAAAGCGGTCGACCCCATAGGAAGCAGCTAGGACGACGCGCGGTCATGGGACCCACCGGCCGGCGCACACAGGGGGCAACTGCCAAGTCAGCGACTACTTCCACGCCCTACGCGACATATTCCAAGCGAACTGCTTGGCTTGAGGAGCGAGAACAGACATCTGGGCCTCGAAAAGAGGCCTCCAGTAGGCGCTGGCCCATCCCGGAGCACTGCACTCATCGGGAGCGCACTCGGAGCCCACCTCCAAGGGAGGCACGCGGTCAGGAGATGCGCTGTGGGGACCGATCTCCCCCTAGAATTCCAAGGCACGTCCGGGAGAAAGGGAGTCCCTCCGTCATTGAGGTCGAACGTCATCCTGAAACCTCTATCAAGGTGTCAGGAGCAGCTGCTTGGCCGACCGCTCTTCTCTTCTTTACCCCGTTCAGCGCTGAGATAATCAATGCTCCGTGTTACACGAAAGTCAAGATGCCAACGTTAGACCTTTATGATAGGACGACAGATCTTAAAGAGCATCTGGGGGTCTACAAGGCACAGATATATGTGCAAGATGTAGACGATACCGCTTATTGCCGTTATTTCCCTGCCACCTTAAAGGGAGTGGCGCAATCATGGTTTAATAATCTGTCACCATGAAGTGTTACATGTTTCCAAGAACTAGCAGACAAATTCGTTAGCCGGTTCATTGCTAGCCGGAAGGAAAAAAGGACTAGCGTCCACTTATCAAAGATTAAGCAGGGGCCACAGGAGTCCTTCGCCGAGTTTGTCAAGCGCTTCCATCAGGAGGCAGTATTGATTCCAGAGTTAGAGGATGGGGTGGCCTACGCCTCCTTCTTGAACGGTCTTAGGAACGACCGCTTCAAGTTCTCCCTGGCGGAACAGAAGGAGACGACGCCGGCCGAGGCCCTGAGGAAGGCCCCAGACTTCATTCAGGCCACTGAAATCTGCGCCGACAACTCTGACGCCCCGAAGAAGGCTAAGGCCCCGGGGTATAAGAAATTTAACCTCGGCGACAGGAATCCCGGCCCCTGGGAAAGGAGGCTGCAGTTCGAGGCGGTTGGCCCTCGGTTTACCACCGATGCCAGGAGCATCCTCATGGAGGTTAGAGGACATCCTATGCTACGAAGACCGCCTCCTATGACCGCAACCCCCAAGCCACAGAATGCCTGGAAGTATTGCGAGTTCCACAAACAGAGTAGGCGTACCATGACTGAATGTCCAGAACTGAAGAAAGCTCTTCACGAACTGGCAGACAAGGGTCAGATCGACTGATTTCTAAAGAAAGGAACGCGCTTCCTTCTATGAGAGCAAGAGCCCGCTCAACCCAGCCGCGGGATGAGGAGTGCTCGACGGAAGTCATGGCCACGATAACTGGGGGATATGCGGAAGGAATAACTCTGGAAAGCTCAACTCAGAAATGCGCAGCAAGTGCTTACCGCGGAACAAAGGCCTTGTTTGACGGCGCCCACAATGGTATTTGGTAGAAAGGAAGCTCCGCGATTTGCTTCTCCCCATAATGACCCCTTGGTCGTCGAGATGAAGATAGCTACCGCAATTGTGCGGTGAATCCTGGTCGATACGGATAGCTCTGTGGATATCATAACTTGGGACTGTTTGAAGAAACTCGCGCATCCCAGATATGACGTCGTTTTCTTGGTGCATCCCATCTTGGGCTTCGGAGGGTAAGAAGTGAATCCCCCAGGAGTGATCCGCCTTCCAGTGCATTTTGGTGATAAGATTAAGTCCAAGAACCTTGAGGTTGACTTTCTGGTCGTTGATGTGCCCACGGCCTACAATGTAATTTTAGGACGGCCAATCCTCCACAAAGTTGAGGCCATCATTGCCCCGTACCTCCTCCAACTTCAATTCGAATCGGATGACGGCAGTGTCGGCGACATGCGTGGGGACCAGCGGACGGCTCGGGAATGCTACCTGGTGAGCATCCAACCCCTTGTAGAGCGGATTAAGGAGCGTGGACCTGATGAACCGCTCCAGACGGAGAAGTGGGCAAGGACAGGACCGGCCGCCTTGGCCCCGGAAGCTTTAGTTATCCAAACCCTCACCTCGTCAGAACCCTTGCGGCCTCGACCAGAAGCCACGGACGAGATGGAGCATGCTTCACTTGAAGAGGAGCGGCCTGAGCGCATTGTGCAGCTAGGTGGAGACATCACAGCCTTTAATCGGCAATCACTGCTTTCCCTCTCACGGAAGTACAAGGATGTTTTTGCGTTTGGACCCGACGAAATGCCCGGCATCGCCCCAAATGTGATGGAACACCGGCTGAACGTGGACTCTCATCACAAGTCGGTTATCAAAAAGAAGCGCCATATAGGCCCGAAGAGAGCGCCGTGGCCAATGCTGAAGTTCAAAAGTTGTTAGAGGCTGGTTTTATTCGAGAATGCCAATACCCTGAATGATCTCGAATGTAGTGTTAGTGAAAAAGCCCAATGGGACTTGAAGAATGTGCGTGGATTTCACGGACCTAAACAAGGCCTGCCCAAAGGATGGTTACCCACTGCCAAAAATTAACAAGTTGGTGGACGCCATAGCCGGACATGCCTTATTGAGCTTCATTGACGCCTTCTCTGGATATCACCAGATACCCCTCTGCCCAGAGGATCAAGAAAAAACAATGTTCATCACGGGCCGCGGCCTCCACTATTATAAAATGATGCCCTTCGGGCTAAAGAATGCAAGGGCCACCTACCAGCGTCTGGTGAGCAAACTGTTTGAGCCTTTCATCGGCCAGACCATGGAAGTCTACGTTGATGATATGATCGTAAAAAGCAAGACCCAGGGGGATCATAGCAGAGATCTGAGGAAGACGTTTGACATACTTAAGTATTATCAAGTGACATTGCATTTTAAAGACTTCAAGTACGTTCATTGCTGGTATCTTTAGAAATCAGCACGTATTTATCAAGATGTAATATTTTAGTAAGTACATCAATGAATCAGTTTAATCAGTGATTTGTCACATAATTAGTGACCCCATCGGTTATCAGTTACAGAGCATTGCCCTTCAGTTACCTGCGCAGCTTTAGGCCAGGTCCTTGATCGGCTTAACAGGTGTACACCTAACAATAGATCATAACAGTTACAAGGGGCCCACTTCTAGATAACAATCAGCAATGCGATTTTACATTTATCTAAGTCACTGTATTAACTTAAAATGAATTGCAAAGCAGGCCCAGTAAATATGGGAAGGTTATTTTATAATACAGTAATGTATGTACTGAGCTTTGGCTTGCCATTCGAAATGTTTTCCTATTTTATTTTAGGCATAAACCAGAGTTGCTTTATTCTACCAAGCCTACGGTCGTTCAGCATGAAGCTGAACCCTAAGAAGTGCGTCTTTGGGGTACGATCGAGCAAGTTCCTCAATTTTATAATTAGCAGTCGAAGGATTGAGGCTAACCCAGACAAAGTCCAGGCTGTCCTCGACATGAAACCGCTCCGGAACATAAGAGAGGTGCAGCGCCTGACCGGCTGTATAGCCGTCCTAGGACGGTTTTTGTCCCGGTCCATAGGTAAATGCCAACAGTTCTTCCGCGTCCTACGGCGGCCGGCTAACTTCAGCTGATACCAGCAGGCAGACGAGGCCTTCCAGTCTGAAGACCTACTTAGCTCAGCTGCCTAAGATCGCTAGTCCCCTGGAAGGGAAAGTCTTGGTACTATATCTAGTTGTCTCAAAGCACGTGGTTAGGCGCTGTCCTCGTGGTCGAAAGAGCAAAAGAGCAGATCCCTGTGTACTACGTAAGCCACGCCTTAGCAGGGGCAGAAGTGAACTACCCTGCATATGCCTTGGTGATGGCTCGTCGAAAGCTGAGATCCTACTTCGAGGCTCACAAGATCGTAGTTTTAACGGACCAGCCCTTGAGGAACGTCCTCCAGAAGTTAGACGCCTCGGGGCAGCTCTTGAAGTGGGTCGTCGAACTCTCTCGCTATGTCCTGGCCTTTGAACTACGGAGGGCCATCAAGGCCCAAGTGTTGGCTAACTTCCTGGGCTGAGAGCACGACGCCCGCTGAAGAAGGGGACTTGCGTCGGCAGCCCTGGAACTTATACGTGGACGGCTCATCCACTAAGGATGGCAGTGGAGCCGACCTCATCATTGAAAGTCCCACTGGGGCACGGTACGAGTATTGTCTAAAGATCATGTTTAAGACATCTAACAATGAGGCCGAGTATGAAGCCCGTATTGTGGGAATAGAGCTCTGTTACACTGTGGAGGCCGATTCTGTCCAAGCCTTCTCTGACTCCCAGTTAGTCGTCAGCCAGCTCAATGGTGCACACGAAGCCAAAGATGACACTATGGCCGCCTATGTTCGATGGGTATGGGAGGCCACCAAGGTGCTAAAACATTTTACAATCACGCATATCCCTTGCTTGGAGAACCGACAAGCCGATGCACTGTCTAAACTAGCGAGCTCATCCGATGATGGGAAACCCAAAGACATCCAGTGGGAAACTCTGACAGAGAGGAGCATCGACCCGCTTGAAGTGTTATGGTTAGACAGAAGCTCAACGTGGATGGATCCTATCCGCACGTACCTTACTCAAAGTACGCTGCTCCCAGATTTCAAAGAGGCGGATAAAGTGAAGAAGAGGCCGAACTGGTTTATCTTATACGAGGGAATCTTATACAAAAGATCTTTTGCTCGGCCTCTTCTACGTTGTGTGACCCCAGAGGACGGGAGAAGGGTACTGGAGGAGCTGCACGAAGGCATTTGCAGCACACATGCTGAAGGCCGTGCTCTAGCAGTTACGGCCATTTGGACTGGCTATTACTGGCCTAACTTGCGGAAGAATGCAATGACACCAGTGCGGACCTGTGACAAATGCCAGAAGTTCGCACCTATCCAATGAGTCCCCGCCACCACCATGAC
This sequence comes from Carnegiea gigantea, assembly GCA_029747015.1. NCBI lineage: Eukaryota > Viridiplantae > Streptophyta > Magnoliopsida > Caryophyllales > Cactaceae > Carnegiea > Carnegiea gigantea. The sequence goes on along the minus strand of JAKOGI010000557.1, from coordinate 76,555 downwards.
GCCAATTGTCAGTCCACTGCCGTTCACCACATGGGGAATGGATATCCTCGGCCCTTTCCCTAAGGCTACGGGGCAGCGCAAGTACCTTTTCGTGGCGGTGGACTATTTCACCAAATGGATCGAGGCTTAGGCTGTAGCCTCCATAACCACCGCTGAAGTACGAAAATTCATTTGGAGAAACATTATCACCCGCTTCGGCATTCCTCGCGCCATGATTTTTGACAACATCCGGTAGTTCGGCACCAGTAAACTCACGGACTATCTTAGCAACTTGGGCTGCCAGACGCGTTGCATTGCTGTGGTACACCTTCAGACCAACGGCCAAGCCGAGGCAGCCAATGAGTCTATCCTCCACTGCTTACAGAAGAAGCTTGAGAACGCGAAAGGTGAATGGGCGGACGAGCTGCACGGCGTCCTATGGTACCTACGTACCACCGAGAAAACCCCTACTGGCGAAAACCCTTTTATGTTAGCCTATGGATCCGAGACTGTTTTACCCGTTAGGGTTACCCTCCACACTCACAGGTTGATAACTTTCTAAGAGGAGTTTAATAATGCAGCACTCCGTGAAGCCCTCGATCTCCCCTCCTCCATCCGTGGTGACGCTCTCCTTTGAGAAGCTTACTATAAACTGCGCATTGCACGCCTGCACAACTGTGCGGTGCGGTGCAGCCAATTCAGGTGGGCAACCTCATTTTTCGGTGCATGGAGGCTGTAGTTAGAGTGGGAGAACACGGAAAACTATCCGCCAACTGGGAAGGCCTATACAGGGTTGCTTCACAAATCTGCCCCGGAACATATCGGCCGGAGACCATCAATGGTACCCCCATCCCACGGGTCTGGCATAGCATAACCTGAAAAAATACTATACTTAGGCTCGCGATTTTTCTTTTTCCTCCATCGACATGTACATTTTGATCACAAGTAATGAAGTCAGAAGTCCAAAGCGGTCACTTTTGCACTCATGTAAACCTCTTGTTCTCCCCGAGCACGGCCTCACGGTCAGTCGCTACACTCTGAGCCTCCTTGGGGGCTAAGGGTCCTCAAACACAGCCTTACGGCCAGTACACTCTTAGCCTCACTAGGGGCTAAGGGTCTATAAGCACGGCCTCCCGGCCAGTCACTACACTCTTAGCCTCATTGGGGGCTAAGGGTCCTTAAGCACGGTCTCACGACCGGTCGTTACACTCTTAGCTTCATTAGGGGCCAAGGGTCCATAAGCACGGCCTCCCGGCCGGTCGTTACCCTCTTAGCCTCACTGGAGGCCAAGGGTCATCAAGCACGGTCTCCCGACCGGTCGCTACACTAGCCTCACTGAGGGCTAAGGGTCCTCAAGCGCGCCTCACTACCGGTCGCTACACTCTTAGCCTCACTGGGGGCTAAGGGTCCTCAAGCACAATCTTACAACCGGTCAGTACACTCGTAGCTTCCCTGCGGGCTAAGGGTCCTTAAGCACGGCCTCACGGCCGGTCGCTACACTCTTAGCCTCCCTGGGGGCTAAGGGTCCTCAAGCACGGTCTCACGATTGGTTGCTACACTCTTAGCCCTAATAGGGCTAAAGGTCCTCATGCATGGCTGCAGCAAGTTACAAACTCCCCGAAAGCTTGACATATCTCTTGTTCTTTTGCTTAGAGGCTGCTACCCTAACGATGGAGAAAGAATGAAATGCAGGCTGAAACGAAAGAACAAGTTAAAAGTGGAAGAATGAACGAGATAACTTGGTAAACAGAAGTGAATGTTATTTCATTAACAAAAAAGAGTACAACCATTTAAAAAAAGGGAAAAGAAGGGGGATTACACATCGGGCTCTCCACTGCCCTCGCGCTCCTCCTCCTCAGAAGCCCCGGCTTCAGCATCTAGGGGGTTGGTGGCCTCATCCCCTGCGTCCTCACCCTTGGCGGAAGGAGGGATAAACTCCACCCCCTCAGGGTCACGACCCTCATCAGTGGCCCGCTGATGTTGATCCACATAGTAGAGGTAGGCCTCGAAATAGCTATCCTCCTGAAACTCATGGGCCAGTGTCACCAGGACTTTGTGTAAGTACCAGAGGGTGTCAGTACGGCCTTACTGGTAGCCTTGCTCCTTAGCTTAGGCCACATCAGCCCCGGCCTTCACCAGCACCTCCTCTAGTTGGTACTGCAACCCCTTCTTCTCGGCTTCATGGGCGTCCAGATCAGCCCGCAGCTTTTTCCAACGCCGCTGGTACTGAGTGACAAGCCCCTTCAATCTTCAGAATTCCGCTGTAGCCCTCACCCCCTGAGCGAAGACCTCGGCCATGGCTATTTCTTCCTCGATTACTTTAGGGGGATTCAAAACCCCAGAAGTTACCAAGTCCCAAGACTTAACTAAATCCTGGACAAGTGAGAGCTGGGCGGTAGGATCCGCCTTGATAAAGTTGGTGGATGGCCGCTGGGTGATTAGGGTGGAACCACCGGCAGCTTGGGAGGCAGCCCTTACAGTTTTGGAAGGGGCGGTTTGCTCCTGAATGATAGGGGCATGGTCCCCAGATGACCGGCTCCCCGATCGATGAGGGGCCGATCGTTCGGCTCCAACTTTCCCCACTTGCGATGGAGCAGAGGCCACGGTCTCGTCTGGAGGACCCTCGGTCCGTTGCCGTTTTCGGACCGGTAGGCTTATGGCCGGCTTCTTCGCGCGTGGAGCGAGGGAGGGTGCCTGCAGGAAGAAGACAGTCTATGGAATCTAAGAATTACGAGAAAGGGAGAGGGGACAAATAAGGTGGTGCACTGTACCTTTTTGACCTACTGGGTGACGAGGCGCTGCCTCTCCTCTCCACGTCGACGCTCGGCGTCAGCCGCCACCTGTTCTGGGGTGGCATCCGTGGTCTCGAAGATTGTCAACCTTGCCCTCGCTTGATCTGCATAAAACAAAAGGGAAGTCAGGTCAGCACCAAACATAAAATGGTTAGCATTGGGACGACTAAGTACCCTTGGTGTAATTCTTAAGGATCAGGAGGCCGGCTGCAGCGAGGAAGAAATCGTTGGAAAAGAACTTTAACTTGCGGAGCCAATTCAAAGGCTCCCTGTCACTGGACTTACTCCTCATCCTCTCAAGGCCCTTCATAGACTAGATCGCTTGAGCCATAAACTTAGGGATGGGTCAAGGCTTATCATCCTCGCGTATGTAAAACTGGAAGTAGCGGGTGGTCCTCCTCTCCTCGGCCGTGGGCTCCCCGAAGGAGTTCCTCACTGGTTTGTTCTCATTCCAGTCAGGATCATCCCCCCAACCTGACTCTCGGCGTAAGAAGAGGAAGTCATGCTTCCAGTACTTCACTTTTGATTTCTTCTCGATGGTCGTTATAAATCCCGGCCTGTTGTTGAAGTAACACCACCGTAGATCACCGGTCTCCTTGGGAGCCTTTTGAACGGTATGCACGAGATTGAACACCCAAGCCGAACAAGTAAGGCCGCGCAACTCGCAAGTTGCTATGAAGGAGCAAATGTTGTGCCATGATGTGGGCATAACCTGCGCAGGCGCCAGTTCGTACTTGTTCAAGATCTCCATAATCACAGGATGAAGGAAAAAACGGAGACCGTAGTTAAAGGACACGCGGTAAACCGCTATACATTTGGCGGCCGGCTCATTCACGGTGGCATCCGCCTCGGGGATCACGAGGGTATACCCGACAGGCAGAAGGTATTGCTTCTCGAGGGCCGACCTCTTTAACTCAGTAACAACCTTTGGATCAGGGAAATGACTGCCCGGATCATCCTGCGAGTCCGAGTGGGTTGAGGCCCCGGGGAATACCGACCCTTTCGCCATGATCTCTGTTACCCCAGGCGTGCGAACTTTTCGCTTAAGCACCAACTTGCCCGGTCCCAACGAAACTTCAGAGGAAGAGCAGCTAGTAGATGCCCTTTCCGAGGACGAACCCTCAAAGGAGGAGCTGGACGAGGCCGTCCCTAAGGTAGAACTAGATCTAGAAAAGGCCACTTCGGCCTCCGGGTTGGACGGGAATGGAGCTGAACGGGGATTACCTTGTGTACCCTCGGCTAGCAGCTCATTAGGGATCTGATGCGTGGAATGGACTTGGTCTTCGCCTTTTTTCGAACCTAGAAATCAGTTATATAATTAGCTACGGTGATCTCCCACGGATACGTCACCTTCACCTCTGGGCTGAGGATGCTGGGGGTGGAGGAATACTCGCAGTTGGACCACGAGGGAGTGCCTAGCTAAAAAAGAGGCACCGCATAGGGAATCTTTTTGGGTTTCCTACATTTATTCTTTCGGGGGACGCTGGCCACCACCCGGCCATCAATAAAGGCCGGGAGGCTGCGGAATTGCGGGTGCCGACCCTCCACTTGGGGGCCGGTTAACCCCTCGAGAATGCCCCCGCTGGATGAGCAAGATGACGACATAGTATATAAGAACAAACAATGCTTCGAGGGGACGCAAAGGTGTATCTGTAGGAGATGAAGATTCAAGGGAGCTGTTTGAATATGAGGATGAACGTTCAGGCAGGCCTTTGAAGATACAAACGGACGGCTTGACGCACTACAGTGAATTTGAATGCAGAGAGGGAGAGGGGAAACAGAGCTTCTCTATCTAGAAATTGTTTCTCTCTCTAGGGGGTTGAAATGTGCGGAGAGCTAATGACCTTTCCCTCGACGAATCCTCACCCTTACATAGAGCAAAAAGACGGGACACACCTCCCGATGAAACCCAACAGGCACAACTCTTCCCAACCGACGCCACGTGGCGACCTGTTACCGCCACATCATCTGCAAAAATTGTGGACCTTGTAAAGGACTGGATCTCCAAATGCACTCCATAGTGGCTAGCTGCTATACGCACTGCCTTAGGGGCTGGGGGTCTCGGGCACGGCCTTGCGGCCGTTCACTAGCTACATTCTTAGCCCCAATGGGGGCCAAGAGTCCTCAAGCACGGCCTTACGGCCGGTCGCTACACTCTTGGCCCTATTGAGGGCTAAGGGTCCTCAAGTATGGCCTAACGGCCGGTCGTTACACTCTTAGCCCCAATGGGGGCTAAGGGTCCTCATGCACGGCCTTACGGCCGGTCACTACACTCTTAGTTCCACAGGGGGCTAAAGGTCCTCAACCACGGCCTCCTGGTCGGTCGCTGCACTCTTAGCCCCACAGGGGGCTAAGGGTCCTCAAGCACGGCCTGGCCAGTCGCTACACTCTTGGCCCCAATAGAGGCCAAGGGTCCTTAAGCACGGCCTAACAGTCGGTCACTACATTCTTAGGCCCCATGGGAGCTAAGGGTCCTCATGCACGGCCTTACGACCAGTCGCTATACTCTTAGCCCCACAGGGGGGCTAAGGGGTCTCAAGTATGGCCTTATAGCTGGTCGCTACACTCTTAGCCCCACAGGGGGCTAAGGGTCCTCAAGTACGGTCTTACGGCCGGTTGCTACACTCTTAGCCCCAATGGGGGCTAAGGGTCGTCATGCACGGCCTAACGATCGGCCGCTACACTCTTAGCCCTACAGGGGGCTAAGGGTCCTCAAGTACGGCCTAACAGCTGGTCGCTACACTCTTAGCCCTAATGGGGGCTAAGGGTCGTTAAGCACGGCCTAATGGCTGGTCGCCACATTCTTGGCCCGATTGGGGCCAAGGGTCCTCAAGTACGGTCTAACGACCGGTCGCTACACTCTTAGCCCCAATGGGGGCTAAAGGTCCTCATGCACGGCCTTACGGCCGGTCACTACACTCTTAGACCCACAGGGGGCTAAGGGTCCTCAAGCACGGCCTTACGGTCGGTCGCTACACACTTAACCCCAATTGGGGCTGAGGGTCATCAAGCAAGGCCTAACGACCGGTCGCTACACTTTTGGCCCTAATGGGGGCTAAGGGTTCTTAAGTACGGCCTAACGGCCGGTCGCGACACTCTTAGCCCCATTGGGGCTAAGAGTCCTCAGGCACGGCCTCATAGCCGGTCGTCACACCCTTAGGCATCGATGGGGGCTAAGGGACCTTAGGCACGGCTTCACAGCCTTCATAACATATAGAAACAAGCAACAGGAAAGTCATACGGGGCCAGCAAAAGGCAAGTCATACGGGGCCTGTTTTTATTACAACAGTCATGCCAATACAAGCAAGAAAACAGGGTGGGGCAGTACAAGAAAAGATTCAAAACGAAGTTAAGGCTACTCCTCGTCACTAAAAGGGGCCCGGGGGTCGATCGATCCAGAGCCCTCATCCTGGCCGTCTTGGGAACCACGGACCTCCACTTCATCGGCCGGCCAATGAAGCTGCACTCCCTCAGTGTGTGGTCGACACAGTCCATCCAAACCTCGAAGGTTGACCACCTCAAACCTATCAAGGATGATTTCATACTCTCGACCGTATAATCATACGCCACACCTAGCTCAACCGCCTCGTTCAGCAGCATGGCGGAGAATTTCGTCTGTACTATTTGAGGGAGCTCGAAGTCAACCGCCGCGCCCTCGGCCTTGGACAACAAAAAGCGTGAGCATAAGATGTGAAAGTCTTCGGGAAGGGAGCGAGGGGGACGCAAAGCGCTCCTCCAGCGCCAGATGAAAGACTCCCTCACGTAATTAGCCATCTTCCTCGTGTTGCAAATAGGAGGGAACGCCATACTAACTAGGGAAACAGGGATACTGATTGCTCTCCCTATATTTTCTACCACTCCCCCTGGAAAGATGAACACTCGAGTATCCTATGTGGGAGAATGATGTTGTATTTATAGAGGAAGGATTGGGAGAGCTGGAGATAAGAGAAATTCCCAAGAGCCTAATGGCCAATCCACCTCCGGCACGTGGCCACCCAATCAGCATAAATTAAGACCATTGCAAGCAAAGTAATGTTTATTTAACAAAATACGAAAGTGCGGTCTGTTATTACTGTAAGGATAAGTAGTACAAAAGAGAAACAGGAGAAAACACTAGTAGGGGCGGGCCGCGCGTTCATAGGCATAACGACTTCTCCCTGCTCGTCACCATCGTAAGGGGAGGCCGACCTTTCAGTGGCGGAGTCCTCATCTTCCGGCTCCACTCCCGAGCCCTCTTCCTGCCGATCGGTTCCTGAACTCTCCCCTAATCAACTTTGGGTGGAATCGAGCTTTGTGGATCCGGTCACCATACAGCCAGACCCACGATTCGAAGGTGCTCCAATGGAGCTCAATGAAGGCTAACTCCAAAGATCGAAGCGCCCGTCCTTGCAATACTCCAAATCTTGCGGCCTCGTTCAGAAGCATCGCATAGAAGATCACCTGTGGCAGTTCCGGGAGTTCGTAGTACTCAGCGGCCTCGTCAGCCACGGCCAGCTCAAAGTCCAGATAGAGGGCCTTAAAGTCTTTTGGGAGAGGTGACGTGGGAAAGACAATCCCACGTCTGTCCCACGTAAAGTGGCGAGTGACATACTCACCCATCGCCTTAGTATCGAGGGAGCGCGGAAAAGCCATAGGAAGAACACCCGATAGCTATTATTGCCAAATAAGAAAGTATGAGACACCCTACCCAGTCAGTTGCCTTTTATAATAGAGGAAGCGATAATTTCGTACGACTGCCATCTAGGCCTTGTAACCTGTGTAACTATGGACGGTGGCTCCAGTGCCGTCCATTTCAAAAGCCCACTTTCCAAAGACCCCCGGATGCGTGCCGACCATCAGCAGTGATCCACATTCTACCTGACTACTCATCCGGCTCGGCGTGCAGGTAAAATGTGGGGCTAAGTGATTGGGGAAAAATCCGATTTTTCCTAAAGGGCCCATACAAGTCCGACTTACAAACCAAACCCATATGTGGAATAATGGGCCCAAAAAGATCACCCTAGGGGTTCCCTCGGGCCCATATCTGGACTCATGGGCCCTGGGACGCAACCCTAGAGGCTCCTCTTTGGGCCCTTCCACTCCGAGACCGGCAGTCCATGCAGGAACTCCAGTTAAGATTACTGTTCTACCTTTTTTCCGAGAGGACTATAAGTAGTTATCAATCTTCCTCGGGAAGGGGATTGGCAGGTTCATCCACTGAACTCTCCTTGTACTCTCTCTCTTTTGACCCTTGACTCGAACCCTGAACTAACTTGACCGTTGGAGAGGCGTTCCCTGATCCACAACCTGGGGTTGCCCTTTTTGCAGGAGAAGGTCGTTCCAGGAGAAGGACGTCAGGTGTTGCACACCAGCTGTCAGATAAACCCACTCCTTCGTCCCACGTCATCAGTAACCGTACCCTAAACGGTTTCGCCCGAAATCAAATACGAAAGGAAGGAAATGAAGGGAAAAGGAATGAGAAAAAAAGAAAGCTCGCCTTTAATCTTAAATAAACAGAGAAAATAGAGATGTATATAATATACAAGTCGAGAACCAACCTTAAGATGCTCTAATAATTTTTCAGACACAAATCTAACAAAATCTTCAGAAAAACAAAAAAAATGCGAGCTTAGTTTGCACTTCCAGGTTGTGAATATCCCAAGAAACCTATCAGTAAAAGTTTTGCCAGGCAAACTTCATCATCGAACTCATAAAGGTTCCCCAAAACCTCCTCACATTCATCATTCTTTCTGACAAATATAAATTAATCCAAGATCAGTGGATATCATGTTAATTGCATCCACATGCAGGAAAATTCCTTGCTGAATTGGAAAGAGAACCCAATAATCTTTTTTTTTTTAATCGTTTTCATATTTTTTTGAAATTTACAAGTAGATCAAAATTATAAATCACATTTATGTCCATGTAACATTTACACGGGTTTCCCATCAGATTGATCAACAGTTATCTTTCTGCTACGTCATTTCCGATGTCCCATAATATACACCTCCTGATGATCATCTGAGGGTATATTCATCCTTTATGTGTAAGTGAAAAAGGATTATTAAAACAAAAAAAATAAAGGGTAAAAAATGGGCAAAAGAAAGTGACTGAGATCTATTTCAACTAGACGACCCCAAGGAAAATTAAACCAAGAAAACCCCCGAAAAAACAAAAGGAAAAAAAAAATTAGACTGCAGTTGTGATGCCCTTGTATTGGGTCTTGTTCTTTCTGACGAGAGTTCATCATCCATGGACTTTCTCTTGTTATTATTGTTGTATTGCAGTTGCTGTTGTTGTTGCAGCTGCTGCTGTTCTGTTTGTTGCAACTCTTGCTGCTGTTGCTGTTGTGGTTGTTGCTGTTGCTGTTGTTGCTCATGGTTGGGCTCGGGTTTTTGGCATTCTTGGAGCAAATCTTGTTTCTGTTGCCCATATTTGGCTCTCAACATATGGGGTCTAAGCCTATTTACATCAGACAGCTGAACCGGTTTCAGGAAAAATTCCTCTGCTCCTTCCTCCAAACATCTGATATTTGACAACTGCGAATAAATCAAAAAAATGTGCTCCCTAGAATACATACTTCGAAGGAAAAATTCAGATGGGAATTGGTAGATAATCTCAAATCTTCTAAAATACATACATAGAAAAACTCAGATAGTAATTGGCGAATAATTTCAAATCTACTATTTATCACTTGTATTGGTGTTTTCTATTTTTTGAAAATCTGTGTTGGTGTTTTCTATTTACCTGCTAATTCTTGAAGGTGCATTTTCTGATGACATGATAACCACTGGCATGTTTCTGAATTCCTCTGATTGCTGCACAATTGAGATTATATTAGGAATGCAAATGCCTATTCAAAGTTACATAACACTAAGCAGCATCATCTATTCACACTAGATTTAAGTGTGTTACTAAGATTCTTCAGTTCAGCTCAAAAACCATATCAGATAGTGGGAAAATCGACATGGCAACGGCCAGATGCACATTCATTTCGCACTGGAAACCACACAAATTTCGAAAAATGGCCGAGGTTGACAATCAAAGTTGTGTTAGGCACTCATACTTGACGCTCGAACATGGCTATGCCTGTGTCCGGGTAACCCCACCGAATTGGAGAGCAAGTGTAGCCAGAAAACTACCAAATCCATGTTATGTCTGAGAAAGTTGGTCAATACATTCCGAAAAAACATAGGGGAGGGCAAGAAAACCTATGTTTCCACTCAGAATATGAATTTCACAACCCCAAAAAAAAAGAACCATCTTCGAAATTGTCCCTCTATTTTTTAGGAATAAGGATAAGATTGCACACACATTGTTAAAACCCCAGGTGGGACTTATGTAGTTGTTGATGTTTATGAACATGTATAACACATGCAATATCCAAAAACCAGACTTGTGTATATGCAGCTCACTTCCTTACCCAATTGGTCAGGGGTCCGATCCTTAAACATTTGGGAATAGAGAGCAATTCTTGGCCAACCCTTTATCCTTAAGTGGAGCTCGCGGGACGAGAGAATTAGTCACTGCGATCGACGGTGAATATTTTGGTTTTAAAAAAAAAAAACAAACAGAAGGGGACATTTGAACCACATTTATAGTGATCTCCCACTAATGCGCACTTATTTGTAGTGCACAACAAAAGAATCCCGCATTATAAGTAGTATTCCTCTAAATCTCATCCCAGTAAAAGGGAATGATCAAAGTTGGAGACAGGGGCAAAAAGCAGGGGAATAGATAATTACAAATAAAGAAATGCACTAAGGAAAAATATAAAGGCAGATTCAGAAAGAAAGAACAAAGTAAGGTAAAAGGAGGAAGAATGAATACCTTGACTTTCTTAAGCAAATCATAGCCAGTCATTCCAGGCATGCAATAGTCTGTAATAATCAGATTCACCTCCACTTCCTAGAGCAGGGGAAAAAAAAGGGAAATTAATGAGGTGAGAAAGAGTTCAAAGAAAATCCAAGAACACGAAAAAATGAAAGGAAAAAACCTTTTTCCTGTGACAGCGAGAAACCTGCTGTTGCTGACTGTCAGGAGAAGCTGATGGTTGTTCACCTTCAAGCAAACCCAGAAACTCCAAAGCTTTGCTTCCTGAATCAACTGTAGTAACTGCCCCGAAAAAAGAAAGAAAGAACAAAACTTTCTCAACATATAAACCTCCAAGAAACATAGATTGGTACATTTGGAAGTTGCCCGTCTAATAGAAAAACACGATGTCTGTTTTCCCAAATTGATTTTCTGTTTTTGCAGGACAAAAAGAAAGAAAAACCATGTTGCCCAGAAGAGTATTATACCTTGGTAAGATGAGTTCTTGAGAAGCCTCTCAATGAGTTTTCTATCTATCAAACTATCATCAACAGCCAAAACATGAAACTCTGGTTCAGCTGCCATCCCCATTTTGAGCAACAACAACAACAACAATCAATTGGGTTTTCCCCCCAGATCCAAATTTGGTAGAAAAGTTTTTAACTTTCTCTCTCTGGAATTTCCTCCTCAATCTTCTTTTTGTTCTTGATGTGGGTTTTGAAATGGGGGATGAAAAAAAGGTGGGAAACATAGGAAAAAGGATGGGTTTGCCGTTCATACAAGACCCACCAAAGCCCAAATTCCACAGAGCAAGATCTGACCAGTATCCCCCCCCCCTCCAAAAAAAAAAGAATTTCTACTTCAAGTTGAGATGTTTGCATTACTGGCTAAGAAATGCAAATAAATAAACAAAAAAAGTAGATAAAAGTGTAACTAGATCACGCATACTGATTGGTTTCATTGGCGATGTTGATTTTGTTGGAGGTGGGCTTTTATTTACACCAGTAAATAAGATTTTTTTTTTAAAAGAAAACAGAAAGGGATTTTTTTTGGGGGGGGTGAAAAGAGACAGAATGAATGGAGGAGTTTTTCCTTTTTTTCTTTCGCGTGTGTGTTTGTGTGGAGATTGGATAGGGCAGGGAGGCGTAAGGGACCCACCAAAATCCTCATCAGGATACAGGTGATGTGAGCAATGGTGCCTTTATCTAGAGTTGGGTAATAGGTCGTGTTGGATTGGATTCGAATTCGGGTTCGTGTTGAATTTAAACGAGTTGAGAATTCCTCAACTTGAACCTAACCAATTTATTAAACAGGTTGAAAAATCTTGACCTGTACCCATTTAATTTTTAAACGGGTTGACCCGTTTAACCCGTTTAAGATAAACAGATCAAGTTCAGTTGTTTAATTGACTATTTAAGCATTTAATATTTTCAACTAATACGTAATTACAGTGTTAAAAATTAAGTTTATATATCGCATTAAATAATTACTCTTTAAAATTCCCCAGATTCGTTATAATTCATAATTTCTAAAATTTTTATATTCTTAGTTATCTAATAAAAAGTAAATGGATAAATAAAAAATAAAAAAATGAGTTGACTTATTTAACTTATTTAATTAAACGGGTTAAATACGTACTTTTTCGTGTCGAGAATCTCGACCTAAACCTAACCCATTTAATTAAACGGGTTGAACGTGCCAGCCCATTTAATTAAACGGGTCAAAAATTTATACCCAAACCCACTTAACTTCGTATCGGGTCCAGATAAGTAATCGTATCGGATCAACTTTTCCCAATTCTACGGCTTTATCCTGGGGTGTGAAATCATGGTGGCTCTTTCACCATACATTGGTCCAAGGAGAAAGCAATTTCTTTTTGGTTCCCTTTTTAAGATTTGCCTCCTATGGCCATTCATCCATGACATTCTCATGTGTTTTGAGTTCATCTATCATCTATGTCAATATATTTATTAATATTGACGAGTGTCCCCAGTGTTAAAATTATAAGTAAAAGTATGATTAAATGTTAATAAATAATAATGAGTGTTATTGCATAATCAAGACATTTTACCAGTAGGTGCATGTTTTATTTTAGCTCATTAATGATACACAATATAGCAAAATGTAAGAATGCGTATTAAAGTTAGGTATTAGATAGTTGATAAAATATAAATTCACATTCATAATAAAATTATTGTTTGTTTACACCTTAAATGATTAAATTCTTCCCATCATCAAGGTTAAGATTTTTAGTTGCATATCACTCAACAATTAAATCTCAGATCCAAGAACTGTATCGCTATGAGCCTATGAGCAACTACTAAGCTGCTACATCAACTTACATTAATGCACCCTTTACACCAAGAAGGGGGGAGGGGGGAATCCAACTAGCTGGCTAATAAACTTTGCATGAATAAGTGCTCAATTTTTGTTTGTTGCTAATCAAGCATTTTCTTACACTAACTCTAATGTGATGTTTGGTTGGATATAATATAATGACAATGTAATTCAATCAATTTTACCATGCAATCGTGATTACTTAGTTTGTGGTAATTATAATTACAAGATAGTTCTTTTATTGCAATACTCTCATACAATCAGACTAAGTAATGCAAACGCAATTACAAACATGTTTACATTAAAAGGTTGATTGCATCTAATCAAACACTACATAATATCAATTCTTGTAAGATAAACGAGTGAAGGAGAATACTCACGCATAAGTAGTTGCTAATAGGATATATATCCTCAAAAATTAGGATTGCGAGCTTTTGGACACTCCACAATGATGTATCATGCACACATGCATAAACATTAGAGAAACATAGGGTCATTGCAGAAATTAATGAATAGTTAGTTAGTTAGGGGTGTTCACCGATTTGTGCCAGATCGAATCAGGTTGAATCGAAGACCGATTAAGATGAAGAATGCAGACGAGAGCCCAAACAAAAAAACCCAAACCGTCCCGTGACCAGACCGAATAAGACCGAATTAATTTTTTTCTTTGAATGTCAAATTAAACAAAGGCGCATAACGCAAAGTAATACATCATAACATGCATTTCAGTTCCCCCATAAAAACAAAAATAAAAACTCCTTCAAAACACCACTTACTGTCATTTGCATGCCAGTTTCTCAATGGCAAATGTTTTTCCCCCTAAAGTGGGTTGAAACTAAGGGTTTTGCAACTCAAACTCAACTCATCAGAATCTAATCAATCATTCTCATCAATAAAATCGAAACTATCTAGTAATTAAGCAATTAGTTCAATGATGGAAACTCAATCAAATTTCTTGAGCAATTATCAATGATATGCCTAAGTTTTTACATGATTAGAGAGAGAAAAAGAAACTAGACTTCCTGTGCAGGATTTTGGCCCCCAACAACGATTCTAGCAGGTGAGGAAGGATGGTGAATGGTTTGGGTACTCAAAGCAGCATCAGTGTTGGTGACAGAAGTTACAGTAATGAGTAATGAACTCAAAGCAGCAGTACAAACAAGATTTATAGATATTCGTATTGAAGGAGACAATCGTATTCTCATCCAAACAATGAAAAGAAAAATTCAAGTACCATGGAAAATTCAAGTGCTTATCCAAGATATCACTACTTTCTTAGATGGATTCAACAAGATTATTATTAATCATATTTTTAGACAGGATAATAGTGCAGCCCATTGATTGGCTAAATATGGGCTTTCAATCCCGTCCACAAATGTGTGAAATTTGATTCCTCCTCGAGACCTTAGGCGTTTCCTCCTTGAGAATAATTTAGGACGAGCTCTCGAGATAAGGACATCCTAGATTGTATATCTTACCTTTCTTTAAAAACAAAATATATTTAAGTTTTATTCTGTACTCTGGTTTAATTGGACATACCCCTCAAAGAACAAACGTCTAGCTTCTTACCCCTTGGACCTTAGCCTTTGTGTAAAATAATAATAATAATAATAATAATAATAATAATAATAATAATAATAATAATAATAATAATAATAATAATAATAATAATAATAATAATAATAATAATAATAATAATAATGTTGGACGGGCCTATTAGTTGAGGCCCGACGGCCACAAAGCGGCTATCCTAGACCCTAGTCGTTCTCTCCCATTACCTATAAAAGGAGGATTGGGAGGGTCAGCTAAAAAACAAAAAGAAGGAATAAACACACTCTCCTCCCCTCCTCCCCACGGTTGCCCTACCATCATTGACGGGTATTCGGGTTTAGGACGTGAATCCCTAAAGCGACTCTAGTAGCCGCCCGGTATTATTATTAAGGTGATTGGTATTCTTTATATGCGTGGACTAATACCGACAGTACGCTTCCGCATTCAGGTTAGTCCTAATTCTCCCTACAGTGGTATTAGAGCCAAAACTATTCGAAATAGTCCCGATTGAAATATTATTAAAATTGATTCGATAAAAAGCATATTTTTGTTCGATTTGTTTAATTTTTGTAATTATGCAAACCGTACAAATTAAAAGCATGCTCCTTTGTACAAATTGCTTAATTTTCGTGATTATGCAAACTGTTAAAATTGAAAGCATGCTCCCTTGTTTATTTACTTTGCTTAACTTTGTGATTACGCAAATTGTTAAAGCTAAAAGCATGCTCCTTTATTCAATTTGCTTGATTATCGTAATTGGGCAGACTTTTGAGAATCATGAACATACTCATGTTTTTATGATGCTTAGAATGGATTAAAGGCTGCAGATTTAATTGAATAAAGACCCGAATATGTCTATTCCCTCAATTTGTCTTGATAACATGATATACAGCATGCCCATATTGATCTCTGATTACATGATTCGTGCATAACATGCCCATAGATGCATACAGTAATTATGCCAAGCATGCTTCAATGCAAAGACTGTTATTTTTCTTTGATTAATTCGGTCATGAACATAGGGGGGAAGGAAGAAAGGGCTTTTGAGACCCGAAACCCTAACCCTAACCCTAAGAGCCCCCCTTACCCGAAAATCCTAACCCTAAACAACCCTTACTCCGAACCCGTGACACCCGGAGAAGGTAACGGCGGCAAAGACCTCAGTGGTCTGCTGCCAAAACGAACCACTAGCCCGTGCTTTTGTGGAGGCGGTGACGGTGGAATCCCGGTGACCCGAACTGGCGACAACAAAAAAAAAAAGGAAAGAGGAAGGGGAGAGGGAAGACGCATACCCATCAGAAGCCAAGGGAAAGGGTGGCGCGTATGAGCACGCGCCGCCGACGAAGACTCTTTCCGGTCCTCTTCTTCCCCGTTCGCCACCCACGGACGCCGATCTACACACCCGCCACAAGAACCCGTGAAAAACAACCATCCTTAGAGGTGCGTGTACCCACGTGCTGCCGCCTCAGTGGCGCGTTGGACGCGTGGGCGGCATCACTAGACTCGGATTTGGCCGATCTGCACGGTGATGGTAATGGTTCTCATCAAGTTGGCGTGGATTGAAGGCGGTGGGCACTTTTAGCGTCGGTGGGGGCGGCGGCCTTGCATCATTTGGGCCTCGAGTCACGGTGGCTACGGAGAACCACCGTGGAGGGGGATGTTGGGGTGGAGTCTAGTGCTCCATGGCCATGGAATCCAGAGGAAGATAGGCAGAGAAGAGTGAAGAGAGAATTCAGGCAGGGGGGGCCGAAGGCAAAGAAGGCCTCGAGTCAAATTTTGGGAAGGGGGTTAATCATGCTCAGACATAAAAGCCCCCCATTACTTCAATTGTTTTTTTTTTGGGGTCCGTTCTATTTCGTTTGGCCCAACTTGTTTTTTTTTTTTTTTTTGGCTTTTACGTCTATTTGGCCCAAATTGCTTGACCCGAAAGATAGAACCTCATTTGTTCGGTCCTGAAATATTTTTTTTCTTATAATATGGGCCGATTTTTAATTCTTGGGTTGAAACTGTTTCAAATTTGGGTTATTGAATATTTGCCCTCATGCTCATATAAATTTGTTTTATATGTTGGAGATGGTCATTATTATCATTAATTATGGTATGATATTTTGATGTTGATTATATAACTTTGTGTTATATATATTAAGACAAATATATACATATGTATAGTTGTGTTAAATGAATTAGTTTCATAAACACTAACTAGATACATATTTATGTCATCAAAAGTGAATATCTTCATGATATTCATTGAATTAAAATGTTAATTAGTTTAACAAAAACTCTTTAAGAAAATTCTATAAGATTAATAATTAAATTAAAGAAGCTCCAAAATTCGCAAAATGTACGTGATGATTATGAGCTTGGCGAAATTTTCGAACGTATAATGTGAACGATGGGGCTTTCTAGGTAATTTAATTATTAAACAATATGTCTAACAGATAATATATACTTTTCAGATATGGCAGCTAGAAATATGATAGGTTGTATGCAATCTGATGACAAACTGGATGGTTCGAACTATGATATTTGGCATCTAAAGGTCCAGTTTTATCTAAAAAATGATGATATGCTGGACCTCTTAACCTCCTCCATGGCTCTTCCTGCTAAAAAAGATGAACAAGGCAGAGACATTACTGCAACTGAGCAGTACCAAGAAAACCTAAAAACATGCCAAGCATGGTTCAAATGTGATCGTTCTGCACGCTACACTATGCTGTCTTGCATGCGGGACGATCTTTTGGGAGAGTTTGAACGCTTCCACATTGCTAAGGACATGTGGATGCAACTTAAGATCAGGTTCGGGCAGACATCTGCTACAAGGTTATGTACCTTGCAGCTGAAATGGATGCAATATACTATTGACTCCAGTCGTAGTATCCCTGAACACCTTCGAACTATGAGTGCTATGGTTCGAGATCTTAAGGCTGCAGGGCAAGAGGTTTCTGAGCAGGAACAGGTCCTGAATGTGATCAGGGCTCTTCCTAATGACAATGAACATTGGAAGAGTTTTAAAGTGTTCATGGCACACAGTGAGCACATCAACACTTTTGAGGCAATCTCCAAACACCTCGAGATGGAAGAAGAACGCTTAAAGCTATATGCACCTCCTAGTGTGGCATTCGTTGCCAAAGGAATGGGGCCCAAGGGCAGGAAATCTTACAGTGGTAAGAAACCTAAGAAAGGCCCCCGTCCTCCTCAGAACTCTCGTTCCAATGCTGGTACTGCCAAGAAGCATAAAGCTAAGGGCAACGGAGTTAAGGATATAACACGTGTGAAGTGCTATAACTGTGGAAAGAAGGGCCATTTCGCTCGGGATTGTCCTGAGCCAAGCAAGGTACCTACTTCCACTAAGACACCTGAATTATATATTTGTTCCCATGCATTCGTTGCTAACTCTCTTTCTCAATGGATTGTAGACACGGGGGTAACCAAGCATATAGTTTAGGATAGAGCTGGATTCGTGGAGTTCCATCGTTACCCGGTGGGTTCACGAACTGTCGTACTGGAGAACGGCAGCGAAGAAGATGTTCTTGGAGTAGGAACATACCAGCTCAGACTCCGTGGAGGAAACAAGCTGCTCCTTCATGACGCCCTCTATGCACCTGGGGTGCGATGTTCCTTAGTTTCTTATGTTTCTTTAGTAAGATTAGGTTTCACTTTTGGTTTTCGTCCAGACGGTTTAGATTTGTTCTACAATGGCAATTTGTTTAGCTAAGCAACTTTGAAAGGAGATTTCATTGTTTTAGATTTGGATGATAACTATAATAATATATCCTCTGCTTATGTTTCTTATTTTGACTCTAATTCTGAATCTGTTAAGTGGCATGCTAGACTTGGCCATGTGGGCCAAGATAGGATGAATAGGCTAGCTAAAGAAGGTCTTCTAGACCGACTCACTAGGGTTAAGTTACCTAGGTGTGAGTCATGTTTAGCTGGAAAGGCAACAATGAAGCCTTTCGGTAAGGCCACGAGAGCATCTAGTCCCTTAGAGTTAATCCACTCAGACATATGCGGACCTATGAACGTCAAAGCCCGACATGGGGCTATCTATTTCATTACTCTCATAGATGATTATTCACGATATGGGTATGTGTATCTATTATCTCATCGCTACGAGGCACTTGATGTATTCAAACGCTTCGTAGTAGAAGTAGAGACTCAATTGGAACGTAGGGTTAAGATTCTTCGAACTGATCGAGGTCGTGAATACCTCTCTGATATGTTCAAGGAGTTCTGTGAGGAAAAAGGTATACAAAAACAGCTAACGATTCCACGCATCGCACAACAGAACGGTGTTGCGGAGCGTAGGAATCGTATATTGCTTGACATGGTCAGGTCAATGATGGCACATGCTAGCCTCCCAATCAGTTTTTGGGGGGATGCGCTGCTTACGGCAGCCTACATACTCAATCGTGTGCCAAGCAAAAGTATACCTGCCACACCATATGAGTTATGATTTGGTAAAAAGCCATCCTTGGATCATTTGCGTCCATGGGGTTCGGCCGGCTATGTGCATAACCCAGCCCATAAACATGGAAAACTTGATCCAAGAGCCACCAAAATAGTGTTCATTCGGTACCCTGCTCAATCAAAAGGATATGTGATGTACGGAGAACATCCAAATGGTGGCATGACAGAAATAGACTCCCGCAATGTCGATTTTCTTGAGGATGAGTTCCCGACCATTGGTGAAGTCAAGAAGGATGTCGAACTGTTTGAGTTACAGTAAAACATCCCACCATCGTTCGGTGAGGGGGAGAATTTGGATTCTAACCAAGTCATCGAAGATGGTATGATGCCTTCCCCATCCAAGGGAAATGGGGAAACTTGCTTGCCCAGGAAAATGAGAATCGTTCTCATTCTCCCGTACATAAGGAAAGTGACTCTATGAGGGAGGTCCGTCCTCAATCTCCAACTTTCGAACATGCATTTAGCCCACATGTTCGGGACCCCACGCCCCAAAGGGACAGTGGGAGCAACTCTCCACATGTTCAAGGTCCCACACCCCTTAGAGAAAGGGGAGTGATACCTTGCCCAGGCAAGCGAACAATGAAGGCCCCAGGCCCCGAAGGAGTGAGCGTGGAAGAATTCCTCGACGATATTTCCAAATCGAAGAGGAAATATTCCTATGCACTCCCTTGGAAGTCGAGGAGCCTACCTCTTACTAAGAAGCACTTGACTCACCAAGCCAGAAAGAGTGGATGAATGCCATGAAGGATGAAATGGACTCGATGGCAAGGAATAAGGTTTGGGAACTTGTTGACCTTCCACCCCAGCGTAAGTCTATTAGAAATAAGTGGGTTTTCAAGATAAAACGTCGGGCAGATGGATAGATCGATAAGTTCAAAGCCCGTTTAGTGGCGAAAGGGTTTACACAAATTGAGGGTGTAGACTGTAACGGGCCGAACCTAATATTCATTTAAATTAGTTTGAATTATGTTACTTTCCAAGTAAGTCAGTTGGGCACCGCATTTCAATTCAGCATTTCATGTACATGTATATATATATGTATACATATTTGTGCTTTGCAGGTTGAAGTGACGATGTGACCTCAAACCAGAACTCCTTAATAGCAATAATAATAATACTACAAATAATAATAACAATAGTGATAATAATAAGAAATAATAACTCAAAAAAAAACGAAAAAGAAAAAAAGGGGGGGAAACCGACATCAGGAAAACAAAAAGGAACCAAAAATCAAAAACAAAACTCAACCTCCCATTCTCTTTCCCCTGCCTCTGCCTGCCCGACGCTCTCTCTCTCTCTTCCTCTGTTTTGGCTCGCCGGAAAACCGGCTCCTGCCTGGCCGTCCCTCGCCGCCAGAACACCGGCCGTGGCCGCCCAATCTCCCCCGCCAGCTCTGTTCATGCGTTTCGGGCCCCGGAGCTGCGTCGCTCCCCTGCTTTGCCGCGCCGAGTTCGACCCTGTCGCTGTTCGTTTCGCCGTCCACCGCCCCTGCTGAGGGTCGCCGGCCAGCCGTGTGCCGCCCACTGCCCCCAGTCATCGACACCCCCAGCCCTCCTCTCGGTTTTAGCCCCCAAACGCCAAGTGAGAAGGTGAAACCCTAACCTTAATTGGGTTGTTTGAGATTGAATTTGTGTACTAAATAGTGTAACTGGTATTAATGATTAGTTATGTGCAAATTTCTGTGGTTATTTTGGGTGATGGAATTGAATTGTGAAGTTGGATTGCCCGGGTTGAGTGGCCGAAAGTAAGGGTGAGAGGTTGTGAAGGTTTAGCATCAATTCAAATCAAAAACGAAGTTAGTTTAACGTATTTAGCATCGATTCAAGTTAATTAGTTAATGCATGAAAAAGAATTAAAAACAAAGTTAGTTTAACGTGTTTAGCATCGATTCAAGTGAATTAGTTGAGGTATCAAAAAGAATTAGAATCGAACTTGTGTTAACGTGCGTAGCTTCGATTCAAGTTATTTAGCTAATATATGAAAAAGGATTAAAACCGAAGTCCTTTTAACGTACTTAGCTTCCATTCGAGTTAATTAACCAATGCAAGCAAATGAACTAATTTCACGGTTAATGAAATATGTTTAGCTTCGAATAACTGTGAAAGAATAAGTAAAAGGGGTCAGTAAAACCAATTGTAACTCATTGAAGATTGTATTGCATGGTCGTAAATCGATTGAATAGGTGGTAATTGACGAAGAAGAATATGAAAAGCCATATGGCTTAGATGGGTTATGCTATATATGTGATATTTGATGGGAATTAGAAGAGACTGTACGTTGGGCGAGCAATTAAGGTCGTGAACTCAATATCTTGAGGTTGTGCCTTAATTAAAGGTGAAGCAAAGTTTATGAAGTTACTGATGGGTGAATGTTCTTGTATACTATATTAAACGATGAATATAGCCTAAATTTACATTGAATAAATGACCTTGATGGGTTAAAGTTCTGAAGTTATGTCCAGATTGGCAAGTAGTGAAGAGGAGTAACATACATGTGTTGATTAGTGTTGTGGATGCCACGAATGTAATGGGTTGAAGTTTAGGGTTGTACTTTAAAAAAATGTAAGCTTGAGTGAGGTTGAGTCGATGATATTAAGCGCGTGCAAAGAGAGCAATTGAGTGAAATTATATGAGTTTGGTGCTAAAATGCGATAAGTTAGGGGTTACGAATGGCATAAAGTCAGTGCTAGAAGATTCGATGTTTGGGGTAAAGAACAAGCTAATAATGATGGCCTTAAGCGTGCAACAGAGTAAATAAATATATTTTAACCATGATTTACAATAGGCTGAAGGCTAAGCATGCAATGAAATGACAATAACCATGAACTTCTATTATTAATTTAAAACGTAATGGTGATAACCCCGTTAGTTATAATCACACAGCTAGTTACAAATACCATTAAGTTGAGGACTCTAATCAACATCGTAACGTTGCACTAATGGGGACACATATAATATTTGAAGCAGGAATGGGGTCACATCGGTCGCTTCAAACTGCCAGCACACATGCTTCATGATAAAAGGGAGAGAATTTCAAAAAAGACCAGGTACGTACATTGCCTGTGCTCTTCAAAAACTCACATGTTTTCCATGATGAAAAATCAATGTAATGCTCCTTCAAGGAATCAGTTTGCTCATTATTTTGTCACATAAGCAAGTGGCCCCGCCAATGCTCAATCATCAGGGCTTATGCCCTTCAAGTTACCCGCGCGGCTACAACTCAGGCTCTCCGATCGGCCTGGGAGGTGTGCACCTATCTCAAAATCGCAGCAGACATCAACAAGGGGTCCACTTTTAGATAATAATCAGCAAATCGGTTTTACATATACACTCTCTCTCCCCTGTTTGCAAATCAAAATGTTTTGAAATGCGGGCGCCCAACCATTTACATACAAAACTTATTTAACAGCATAGGAATGTGCGTACTGAGCTTCGGCTCATTATTCGAATGTTTTCATGTTTTCTGTTTTAGGCGAAGGATCAGTGCAAAGCCCTCTTTCTGATAAGTCAGAGGAACGCGAGAAATGAGCAAGGACCACAGTTTACTGCATGTTAGCTAGCTGGTGCTCACAGTGATTTAAAGACTAGCCTCCCTAAAAACCCCGCTGGTTGTACATCATTTTGAGGATTGTGTTAGCTGGTAAATGTTAGTCATACGCTGAGTTAACAGGTATACTCATATGTCCTAAGGACTTCTAGTGGTTGAAAGTATGTTTAATGGCGTTCTAATGCATGTGGTTTTCAAGTAGCCTTGTTCCGTCAAGAAACGGCGATAGCGTCCCCATTCACAGGACTTCCGCTGCAAATCGATGGTAATTAGACAATTACGTTAGACTAATCAGGCATTGTCAATTTAGGGGCGTTACAGTTGTGGTATCAGAGCAGGTTGAGAATCACTATGAGCTGTAGCGATAGCTATGAGTTATGCTGGATTAGCGAAACGCATTTGTTGACGAGAAATTTATATGTATATACGGGCATCATGAGGATATTTTAGTAGACATTTATCTGGCGATCATCGTTTGGGGTATTAAGTTCAACAACATAGTGAAACAGTAGGAAAGCACTCAGTTCACTTTTTGGGGCATGTTGGTGTGCTAAAGAAGTATGCTAAGTTCCTAGCAAATCTTGTGGAATTTTGAGTTGCCCATTTGAATTATCAGGGTGCTTCAAGCTAGAGCTGTTATGAAGATGTGTTGAAACATTTAATGTTTGAATAGCATGAGGTTAAAACAAACTCTATAGGCATCTGGCGATTTCTATGGATGAATTTTAGCTCCAAGATACCCATATGAGGTTCTAAGGAGACAATATAAATAATTTCTCTTACCTTGATGGATTAGGTCATGTGTGCTAATTAGATGGTGCAAACTAAAGTTATTGGGCATGATCTAAGTTATTGGGCATGATCTTATTTTGGGGAGTATCAGGGGATTCGAGAACCAAGCGTCTTGAGACTGGCAAGGATTGGATGAAAAAAAAAAAGAGAAAAAAAAACAAAGTGATTAAAAAGGGCATTGAGGCATTGGAACCATCAAAGAAGCGGGGGAAAAATGATAATCCATATTGGGGGAGTTACACGTTACAGGCAAGAGGCTTGAGGGAATGCTAAATGCGTCAATGAGTTCGTTATTTTTGTATATTGGGAGTTATAGAAGTCATAACTTACACCATCATCAAGAGTAAAAGGGCCTTTGGGAACGAAATAATTCGTGAAGAATGATAATAAGTATAAGGATTACATGGGATGGGACTTTGAGCATCTGTGGTGGCATTACAGTTTGTGTTTGTAAGGAATTGGGAAGTGATGGTTGGTTGAGAGTATATCTATATATATGGCATGGACTTTATGGAAGGATTACCAGGAAAAGACCATTATTAGAGCACGACTTCAAGTACCACAATGGGGAGACGTGGGGTAGTAATATAGGTATTAATAGCATATCGAGTGAAACCCAGGGGAGTTTTTTTTTGAGCATGTCAAATTCTTGAACTTCGTCTGCATGAGTTCTTGTATTGATCCAAATGAGTACACATCGACCTTTTGTCAACTAATATGAAACCCCCCTTTGTTAGCATAATTTCACTTCCTTATTGTCCTCTTTGCTTATTAACTAAGACTACCCCCTTTGCTATGCAATAACATAATTCAATCCGTCATTCCTTTTCATTCATATTAAGCTTGCAAACCTCTTCATTGTTGCTGCCTCCATACTTCATTACATATTCCATCTCATCCATACTTCATGACATATCCTTTTCTTCATTGAATTTCCTCGTGAGCAATGGATTACATTTCTCTCATGCTTCCACTAACTATCTCTACGCAGCTTATTTTCGGCAACCATTACTTCAATGGTAACGTAATCTTTCATTTCCTTAACATCCAATCACTACATAAACTGCTAATTTACTACTAGCCTGGTTTTGATTCTATGCGCAACGTGTTGGCTCTTACATAATCAATGATTGAAAGTACCTTACTTTTGTTGCCTTTCCTTCCCAAATTATTTACGTTACTAGTTAACTTCATTTCGTTCCTATCACAAGCATATTCCATCAACCACTTAATATTCTTCGTCATTAAGCAACTTCTTCCTTAATCATTTCGACTTAGGTCTTGTCTTTGCTATTTCACCCCCCTCTCGACACCGAGCAGTGCCTAAATGGTCTTAATTTGCATACAAAACCTTGCTGATCATTGTGTCCTCTGCGCTAATGCTATTATTCCTATCATTTCCTATCTTAGATTGAGGAAATTCATTCCTTAAGATTGCTTTACTGAGTCAGGAAGGTCAAGAAGTATGTTTCTACGAGGAAAGACTTAGGAAGGAGTATTCTATAACTTCACTCATGAGAACCAGTGAGTTGCTAAGATGCGTCATATATTTGGGATTTAATTGAAGTAATCCATGGTGCAAAGCATATTTTAATAGCTTCTTATAGGATGGTCCCCAACCGAGCTCGAGGAATTGAAAACCTAGTTGAGTGAGTTTTGATCAACTGAAGTGACATGCTTGGGACATGAGGTTTTTGAGAAAGGAACCAGAGTTCTCAAAGGATAAACGCAGTTACTGAGTAACCGAGGTCCAATGCTGTGACAAAGGTGAGAAGTTAGTAGAAATTGAGAAGAAACCCATAATACTCGCTGCTCAAGGCACCAGGAGGAACAAAAGGGCTTACAGATCTAAAGTAATTCTTTAGTAGTGCAACATGAAGAGAGACATTGCAGAATATGTAAATAAGTGTCTGACATGAAAAAGATGAAAGATAAACAGCAGATGTCAG
Source organism: Carnegiea gigantea (assembly GCA_029747015.1). NCBI lineage: Eukaryota > Viridiplantae > Streptophyta > Magnoliopsida > Caryophyllales > Cactaceae > Carnegiea > Carnegiea gigantea. The sequence goes on along the minus strand of JAKOGI010000557.1, from coordinate 51,345 downwards.
CGCCTCGTAGGCACATTGAGACCTTTAAAGAAATTCCTACCTGGAAGAGTGATTCAATTTTGGTGGATTTTACTATGGGGTTATTCATTTCTGCTCTTAAGAAGAACATTGTTTGGGCCATTATGAACAAACTCACCAAATCTGCCCATTTTAAACCAATTCATGTTATTTGGGGCATAGAGAGACGAATACCACTGTATGATGAGGAAATGGTTCGATTGCATGGCATACTAAAAGATATAGTGTCTTACTTTGAGTCCTTAACACATAGACTTGATCCTCCCCTATGCCGTCTTGTTATATTATCTTGTTATATTATATACACTACTTCATAGCACCTATTTTATACTCTGTTCAGCCGATCCAACTTCACCTATCAGCTTTATCATGTTGATGGCACTTAGATGACCTCCTTGTTGTAACTTGATGATCATTACCTCATTTGTAATACACTGATTGAACCCAAATACAATTGAATCGTTTTTCGCTTTGAAAAGGAGTCATATGTACCCATAGAGAAGTGGACTGATACATTCGGTATGTTAATTTGAGAATTGACAAGGTATTATGACATAATTAAGGTTTAAAAGTTGTTTTGTATGGCCATGTGGGCCAAATTATTGTTTATTTTTTGGGATGTAAACCCCATTACTCTGGATGTGTGATCCGTTGAGTTGTACCTTTCATTTATTTTCTTCTGTTGTGCATTATTGGATGATTTACTCCGGGCGTGTGGCCCGTAGAGTGATGATCTCCGGCGTGTGGCCGTTGAGCTTGATTTAGCCTCTTTCTGTACCTATTGTCAATGCAGGGATTGAAATGTAAGGCTTTAAGCCTGGAAAATGGTCAGTTTTCAGGGGAAACTCTGCCCGTTTTCCCCCAGGATTTAAAGAAACATTAATTCTCCTAGCTTAAAGTCAGAGTATATCACATGAGGACAGAAGCAGGTGGTTTACCTAGTGGATTTACCGGCAAGTTTTGAGCGTATACAAAGCGTTTGTACATCATACAACTTCAAAGGAATCCTAGATTCATGATGCTTCACATGATTATAACAGCACCGACACCCATGTTCATTTAAAGTTCAATAACCGTTTCTTTCCGGAATACAATCATCGTTCCTTTTCAAATACAAGTTTCGAGGACGAAACTTAATTTAAGGGGGGAAGACTGTAACGGCCCGAACCTAATATTCATTTAAATTAGTTTGAATTATGTTACTTTCCAAATAAGTCAGTTGGGCGCCGCATTTCAATTCAGCATTTCATGTACATGTATATATATATGTATACATATTTGTGCGTTGCAGGTTAAAGTGACGATGTGACCTCAAACCAGAGCTCCTTAACAGCAATAATAATAATACTACTAATAATAAGAACAATAGTGATAATAATAAGAAATAATAACTCAAAAAAAAAACAAAAAAGAAAAAAAGGGGGAAACCGACATCAAGAAAACAAAAAGGAACCAAAAATCAAAAACAAAACTCAACCTCTCATTCTCTTTCCCCTGCCTCTGCCTGCCCGACGCTCTCTCTCTCTCTTCCTCTGTTTTGGCTCGCCGGAAAACCGGCTCCTGCCTGGCCGTCCGTCGCCGCCAGAACGCCAGCCGTGGCCGCCCAATGTCCCCCGCTAGCTCTGTTCATGCGTTTCGGGCCCCGGAGCTGCGTCGCTCCCCTGCTTTGCCGCGCCGAGTTCGACCCTGTCGCTGTTCGTTTCGCCGTCCACCGCCCCTGCTGAGGGTCGCCGGCCAGCCGTGTGCCGCCCACTGCCCCCAGTCATCGACACCCCCAGCCCTCCTCTCGATTTTAGCCCCCAAACGCCAAGTGAGAAGGTGAAACCCTAACCTTAATTTGATTGATTAATTAGGTTGTTTGAGATTGAATTTGTGTACTAAATAGTGTAATTGGTATTAATGATTAGTTATGTGCAAATTTCTGTGGTTATTTTGGGTGATGGAATTGAATTGTGAAGTTGGATTGCTCGGGTTGAGTGGCCGAAAGTAAGGGTGAGAGGTTGTGAAGGTTTAGCATCAATTCAAATCAAAAACGAAGTTAGTTTAACGTATTTAGCATCGATTCAAGTTAATTAGTTAATGCATGAAAAAGAATTAAAAACAAAGTTAGTTTAACGTGTTTAGCATCGATTCAAGTGAATTAGTTGAGGTATCAAAAAGAATTAGAATCGAACTTGTGTTAACGTGCGTAGCTTCGATTCAAGTTATTTAGCTAATATATGAAAAAGGATTAAAACCGAAGTCCTTTTAACGTACTTAGCTTCCATTCGAGTTAATTAACCAATGCAAGCAAATGAACTAATTTCACGGTTAATGAAATATGTTTAGCTTCGAATAACTGTGAAAGAATAAGTAAAAGGGGTCAGTAAAACCAATTGTAACTCATTGAAGATTGTATTGCATGGTCGTAAATCGATTGAATAGGTGGTAATTGACGAAGAAGAATATGAAAAGCCATATGGCTTAGATGGGTTATGCTATATATGTGATATTTGATGGGAATTAGAAGAGACTGTACGTTGGGCGAGCAATTAAGGTCGTGAACTCAATATCTTGAGGTTGTGCCTTAATTAAAGGTGAAGCAAAGTTTATGAAGTTACTGATGGGTGAATGTTCTTGTATACTATATTAAACGATGAATATAGCCTAAATTTACATTGAATAAATGACCTTGATGGGTTAAAGTTCTGAAGTTATGTCCAGATTGGCAAGTAGTGAAGAGGAGTAACATACATGTGTTGATTAGTGTTGTGGATGCCACGAATGTAATGGGTTGAAGTTTAGGGTTGTACTTTAAAAAAATGTAAGCTTGAGTGAGGTTGAGTCGATGATATTAAGCGCGTGCAAAGAGAGCAATTGAGTGAAATTACATGAGTTTGGTGCTAAAATGCGATAAGTTAGGGGTTACGAATGGCATAAAGTCAGTGCTAGAAGATTCGATGTTTGGGGTAAAGAACAAGCTAATAATGATGGCCTTAAGCGTGCAACAGAGTAAATAAATATATTTTAACCATGATTTACAATAGCCTGAAGGCTAAGCATGCAATGAAATGACAATAACCATGAACTTCTATCCTTAATTTAAAACGTAATGGTGATAACCCCGTTAGTTATAATCACACAGCTAGTTACAAATACCATTAAGTTGAGGACTCTAATCAACATCGTAACGTTGCACTAATGGGGACACATATAATATTTGAAGCAGGAATGGGGTCACATCGGTCGCTTCAAACTGCCAGCACACATGCTTCATGATAAAAGGGAGAGAATTTCAAAAAAGACCAGGTACGTACATTGCCTGTGTTCTTCAAAAACTCACATATTTTCCATGATGAAAAATCAATGTAATGCTCCTTCAAGGAATCAGTTTACTCATTATTTTGTCACATAAGCAAGTGGCCCCATCAATGCTCAATCATCAGGGCTTATGCCCTTCAAGTTACCTGCGCGGCTGCAACTCAGGCTCTCTGATCGGCCTGGGAGGTGTGCACCTATCTCAAGATCACAGCAGACATCAACAAGGGGTCCACTGTCAGATAATAATCAGCAAATCAGTTTTACATATACACTCTCTCTCCCCTGTTTGCAAATCAAAATGTTTTGAAATGTGGGCGCCCAACCATTTACATACAAAACTTATTTAACAGCATAAGAATGTGCGTACTGAGCTTCGGCTCATTATTCGAATGTTTTCATGTTTTCTGTTTTAGGCGAAGGATCAGTGCAGAGCCCTCTTTCTGATAAGTCAGAGGAACGCGAGAAATGAGCAAGGATCACAGTTTACTGCACGTTAGCTAGCGGGTGCTCACAGTGATTTAAAGACTAGCCTCCCTAAAAACCCCGCTGGTTGTACATCATTTTGAGGATTGTGTTAGCTGGTAAATGTTAGTCATACGCTGAGTTAACAGGTATACTCATATGTCCTAAGGACTTCTAGTGGTTGAAAGTATGTTTATGGCGTTCTAATGCATGTGGTTTTCAAGTAGCCTTGTTCCGTTAAGGAACGGCGGTAGCGTCCCAATTCACAGGACTTCCGCTGCAAATCGATGGTAATTAGACAATTACGTTAGACTAATCAGGCATTATCAATTTGGGGGCGTTACATAGACTATGAAGAGACATTTTTTCCTGTGGTGAGATTTGCCTCTATTCGCCTACTCCTGGTCACGGTTGCCCATTTGGACTTAGAGTTATTCCAAATGGACGTAAAGACTGCTTTCCTCAATGGCAGCCTTGAGGAAAAAATCTATATGGACCAACCCATTAGTTTTGTATCAAAGAGACAAGAGGACAAAGTATGTTGTCTTAAAAGGTCTATATATGATCTTAAGCAGTCTTCCAGGTCCTGGTACTTAAGATTCCATGAAGCCATAACTTCGTTTGGCTTATCCATGGTTTCAGAAGACCACTGTGTGTATGTCAAAAGATCAACCGGGGGGATCATGTTTCTTACCCTATACGTTGACGATATACTACTGGATGGGAACAATTTGGAGATGATCGAAGCCACTAAGAGGTGGCTATCCTTTGTCTTTGAGATGAAGGATATGGGTGAAGTCAGGTATGTCTTAGGCGTGGAAATAACAAGGAATCGCCCTAAGAAACTTTTAGGTATGAGCCAAGAGGCATATATCAAGAAAGTCTTAGAAGGGTTCCGTATGTATTATTCCAAACCCGTATACACTCCAGTTGAGAAGGGTTTAACCTTGAGCCTCGATCAATGCCCAAAAACAGACAAAGAAAAGGAAGCCATGAGCAATGTCCCCTACGCTAATGCCGTAGGAAGCTTAATGTACGCCATGTTATGCACACGACCGGACATTTGCTTTGCGGTTGGTCTGGTAAGTCATTACCAAAGCAATCCAGGACAAGCTCATTGGCAAGCAGTTAAGAGAATCATGCGTTACCTTCATGGTGCAACCGACTTAGTCCTATGCTATCAGGGCGGGGACCTTAAGTTGAGAGGATACTCAGATGCTGATTGGGGCGGTGACCCGGATGAGTCCAGGTCAACCTCAGGATATGTATTCACCTTGAGTGGGGGAGCCATATCATGGTGCAGTAATGAACAAGACTGCATAGCTCTGTCAACCATGGAGGCAGAATACGTCACATGCAGCCTAGCCATGCAGGAGACAATGTGGCTTAGGAGCTTCCTCCAGGACCTCAACCTCACTCCGAGAGCTGATGATCCTGTAGAGATGTTATGTGACAACACAGCTGCCTATCCAGTTCGCCAAGGATCCGAAATTTCATCGAAAACCAAACACATCAAGAGGCGTTATCACTTCGTGCGAGACGCCATAAAGACAAAGGAGATTGCCATCAAGTATATACCCACCAACAAGATGATTGCTGATCCATTAACTAAGCCAATTCCTAGAGATGCATTCAAAGCACATACATTGAGTTTAGGAGTTCGCAGAGTTTAGTTTTTGGATAAAATCTTGTTATATATGACAGATACGTTCTTCATGTAAAAGGCATTTATGAAATAAAGAATAAGTGTTCTTTTTCTAAATGCTTTGCGACTTATCTGTTAGACATGTTGAAAGAAAGTCACAGGCTTCCGATTGGCCGAGTCACACAAGCAATCGCCCCGACGCTTGAGTAGCGGGCGGGATGAGATGTAATCATATTGGCACTAGGTGTGCAATATTGATAACTCATAACGTATGAATGAGAAATAGTCGCCTTAGTAAGTCTAAGATGAGACTCGAGGAAGTCGAATATGAGACATGATTTCATATTGAAGCCTTAAAGGCCGAATCTTGAGTGTCAAGATTAGCATTTAGTATGTTAATCTAGTGGCTCACGTTAGATTTTTGGGTGAAAATCTAGACTGATGATTCGCATGGCATATAAGGTGACGATCCCAGGTAAGTGGGAGCTATGTCATGACACGCATTTCATACTGTGTGTACTTAAAAGACGACCATATACGGAGTGGCAACTGACCTCCCTATCTCTTGTCACTGTGTGACCCTGTAGGCGAGAATCCTTCTGACTTAAAGCTATGATACGAAATCAAAACTTAATGTGGCTACTTTAATGTGTTTTTCAAGAACCACGATGTATACGGTTCAGCGAGGACATATTAGGAAAGCTGTTGAGTTACGATGAAGTATCATGAGTGTTTAAGGAAAAGTCTATCTGTCGTCACCAATATCAGCTCGGGCGATTATACTAAGTGTATAATCAAAATGATATATCATGGCATAAAGGGATGCCACTGGTGATGTTTAGGATGACTTGAGGTATCGCATTCGGTGAAAACGCTATGTTAGTTAGATGGTAACTTAATATAGCGCTATTTGTTATTTCCGGTCGCACGTCCTATTCCCAATATGACGTGTGAGGAGGGATGGTTCATGGAGAGCATGTGTGTTTACAGAGCATGTGTGTTTGCGGCTTTTGTGGTTGAGTGGGAGCTGTTGGACGGGCTTATTAGTTGAGGCCCGACGGCCACAAAGCGGCTATCCTAGACCCTAGTCGTTCTCTCCCATTACCTATAAAAGGAGGATTGGGAGGGTCAGCTAAAAACAAAAAGAAGGAATAAACACACTCTCCTCCCCTCCTCCCCACGGTTGCCCTACCATCATTGACGGGTATTCGGGTTTAGGACGTGAATCCCTAAAGCGACTCTAGTAGCCGTCTGGTGTTATTATTAAGGTAATTGGTATTCTTTATATGCGTGGACTAATACCGACAGTACGCTTCCGCATTCAGGTTAGTCCTAATTCTCCCTACAAATAATAATAATAATAATAATAATAATAATAATAATAATAATTAAAGCTACATGTGCTGTAACATATTGGCATATTACGAATCAGCCAGACAGGAACCTCGCTGACTTGATTGAAGCATCAGTATGTTTAACGTTTTTAAAGTAATTACAGCAATAAACATGCAATGATAGTATGATACGATGGACCCCAGTAGATCTTTTGATAACAAGAAGGTTCACCAGGTCTTTTTATCGTATGGCTCAAGTTCAAACTAACCAGCTAAAATTTTATGCCCCCGTTTTCCGATTTTGATGTAAGATACTAGCTATGCATATATTCAACATCTTTCTTAGGTCTGGTAAATCGGATTTAGAGCAGGTGAAGCTCCAATCGCATCTATCACCCGCATCCATCTACTCCACCCAATCCACCCGTCACCTGCTCATCTGCCCACCCACATCCAATCTAGCCACCACCGCGGATGAAGCAGGTGGTAAACAGGTGAAACGGATGAAGTGCGTTCTATCTTATTTTATTCGTTTATCACTCAAATAAGATTCAAAAGTTTGGAGAATTTAAAACATACAAAACAATAATCAACGAGAACTACATGCTTTAATCGTAAATATAACAATTACCACAAGTGATAAAGATACCAAACATAAGTTGTTAATATATATATATATATATATATATATATATATATATATATATATATATATATATATATATAAAGCAGGTGATGGATTGGGTGGATCATCACCCGAATCCGACTCGATCCATCAACCGGTTATCCATCCGTTTACTTCACCCGTTTAGTAAGGTTTTCACCCGATTTTTCGGGCCGGATGAATCGGGTATCCATCGAGTTCGAGTGAAATTGTTAGGCCTAATTTTATCAATATAAGTTGATTCAAATAGTTTGACACTTGTTCTCCTTAATTAAGGTCTCGAATTCGAGTCTTGTGAATAGAGAAAATTTGTGATGGGAGAGCTCTACTCTTTATTGGATCAAGAGTAGCTCGACTCCCGTGAAATGGAGGATCTAAAACCAAAAATATATTCAACCTTTCTATGGAGACATAAAATGATAAATATTTTGTTACAAGACACTTATTCATTGTCTTATCTCGGTTTAAAACTTAAAATTTTATTTATGAAATTTACAAAAATATCGGACGATTAAATAGAAGAAGGATATTATCACTTATAAATTGACTTTTTTATTCATCAATTTTCACTGTTATAAAATTAAGCAATAACATATTTTTGCAGACATGATTGATCTTATTAGGGTATTATTTGTACTCGTCGCCATAGCCGATTAGCGTTAAGACGCCACAATTCATAAATAATTATAATGATGGAAAATTTGGTGATTAACATATTGACCAACTATATATAAGAGATTTCTAAAGCTAAAATTTCACTTGTATTAGTATGTGTATGTGTATTTTTTCCACTAAAAAGAAAAAAAATACAATATCATATATAATATTTGATGCATAATCACATTAGGGGTGTAATGTGAGTACAGACTACGTGCTTTAACCAATAAAATTCAAACACAAACATATCATAGGGTTGAGTGTAAACTCTTTTCACATTTTTTTTTTTTTCCTGAACCACTCATTTCACATTAATATTTGCAAATTATTACATAAATTCTGACATATAGATCGAACAATATGAAAAATCCTTTTCTTGTCTTTTTTTTGGGGTTTGATTTTGTTAATTTTCTTATCTATTTTCTCCATTTATCCCTCCATGTAATCCTAAAATTATAATATATGTAGTAATTGATGTCTTCTCGATCAGTCACCTTTTTTTCTCTTTTGTCTTCGGTTTAAAGCTACTACCATTTACCAATAAATGAAAAGGGGACAAATTTTATAGCCATATCCTGCAAAGAATCAAGTTGTAGTTAAGCATTATTGGAATTTGCGTGATTGAGATTAAATTAAAAACAAGAAAAAATAGCCACAATCACACAGACAATGAAATAAATAAATACATTTTTAGTGGAAATGAATAGTTGACTTTGATCGTAGGTCAACCCCGAGCACAATGATAAGGTTTGAGGGGGTATCTATATGTCGTCATGGAGTGCATTATATTCATCAGTTTATCAAGCGTGCCGAGTTAATTATGATTTGTTCAACTAAAATATATTGTGTCATTGTGTATTTATATATACGTAGTTAAAGACTTAAAATTAATGGTTGGGACTAATCCTGTTTAGTAGTACTTTGTTATTGATTTATTTCTCACTCCAGGTTTGATTTCGAGGGATCAATACTCATCAGTTGTGAAGATTGAATTATCAGTTGTGACTAGTCAACCCCTTGTATGCTGATTTTATGGGACCTTTTCTTGCCAAAGACTATTTTTAAGGTTTCCCTTAATTGCCGACGGTCAATTTGAGAGGAGTGAAGATATAAGATTAAGGTCATGTTCTTTTCGTTAGTAAATTGCAGTTGTAGAATGGAAAGGAATGGAATGACGTGGGAAATAGTAGAATAGAGCGGGCAGAAGTGGTTTCTTGTATGTATGAGTGGAAAAGAATGAAATAGAGTTGGAAAGAGTGGGGAAGAATCAAACGTAGTAAGAAGGAAGGGAACGGAGTTGGAGTATTGATATTAGTTATGTTAGTGATTTTTGTAACATAAAATTAATTATATTTAAACTTTATTGTTGACTACGGATGCTATGTGTCACTGCATATTTTTTTTTTCATGATTTGTATTTTAATGATAAACTAATGTGTACATAGTATCTTATTTATTTTTTTTGTAATTATTATATCTATACATATTAATCTAATGTTATATTGATATTTTTATTATAAATATAAGCATGTTATTTTTATGTGGAATAGTTAATTTGAACCTTTCAAACTCAATAGAAATAGTGAATTGAACTACCTTAGGAAAAAAAAAGATTAAAAATTAAGTTAATTGGATGAATGGGAGACATGAAATAAGTTATGAAATAATGAAAGGTAAAAAAATCCTACCCTTATCCCAATGCAATCCTCATACCTTTCTTACCGAAGATGTTCTGACTCGACGGGTAAGGACTAGAAATATGTTAAAAAAAAAAATTAAAATTGAAAATCGAACCGAAAAATATTAGGAACATTCTATTTCGGGAACTTTGGATTTTTTTCTCAGCAGCTAAAATTCTGCATTATTGATTTTCTTCGCAGGACGCATGAGGAGCCTATAAAATTAATACGTGTAAAATTACTTCGGGACGAATATCATTAGTATTATCCATCCCACTAATACAATCAATGCATACCTCATATCTTACACTTGCATTAATTATACGCATAAGCAATTGAAAATTTTAACCAACACATCATGTGTACGTCTAACCTGTGCTATAATTGTCAATACCGTCGTATCTCTCTTTAATTTAAGCTTTCAGATTAATCAAAATTAACTTAAATCGTGGGGCAGCCACATCAGGCTAATCAAACAAATCACAGCATGTATCAATATAGATTGTTTCAAGTGATTTGACACTTGTTTTCCCTAAATAAAATTTCAGCTTCGAGTCTTGTGAATAAAGAAAATATGTGATATGAGAGATCCACCCCTTATTGGGCTAACAATACCTTTATTCTAGTGAAATGGAGGATCGAAGACTAAAAAAAAAAAAATTCGCAGCATGTATTACTCTTTGATAGTATCAGTTTTAATTCAATTCAAATCAGTTTATCTACAATTTTCTCAAGATGCGAACGATGATTAACTTCTAAGAGGCACTTTTAATATGGTGCAGTCTTAATCAATCACTTTAATTATGGTATATATCATGTCTTATCTCTCTCCCATTTATAACATGGTTTTATTCGATTCACCAACTCTGTTTATTAAAGAAAAAAAACATTACATAAAATTTTATTGGAATTGTATCATTATTTTCATGAGATAATATTTTAGATTTTTTATATGGTTAAGCTTGCCACACTTACAATTTCAAACTAACTACTTACAGCTCTTTTTAGCTAGGTTTTTCAACTATTTATAGTTTGCTTATGATACGTTATAATTGCTTACAACCGACCCTATTGTTTTATCGTCGAAAATGATAGGCTCTTAAAACTCAACCATCAACTGCAACTAGACTGTCCCCAAGATTTTCCAAAATAACTAGTGATTCTCATATACATGAGTCATGAGTAACTAATTATCTTAAATTTTCATAAAAACCAAACATTTAACACTAATAACCCCAACGGAGTTTAAAGCAAAATTATAAATATTGCACCTGTTAATCGTACCTTTTTTTAATTGGAATGAGACATATAGAATTTATCTATCGTTGTATTGGCCCATACTGTTTTAAATTTCAAAAAATTTTGTGTACTGGGCCTCATTTGGATGGAAATACTAATACCGTTCGGTATTTGATGGCACAGAGCGGCACTGATCAGTACAAACTGACTTGTACCGTTTCTTGACTAGTATGGTACACTTCAGCTAGTAATGGATGATATAGTGCAGTGTTTGTAACAGTGGTTCAGAGTAACTAATACTTTAACCTTTTTTGTCTAAAAATTAAAAATGACATGCTGCAAGTAAAAGTATAATAGATATAGACCTTTAATCTAATGTTAATGTAATTCAAAAAAAAAAATATTTCCTCACTAAGCTTTAAGAGACTACCCTTATTTTTTTAGGGTTGCTAGTTTGGAGGTTAGAGGAAGGTGCAAAGGGAAGTTAATGAAGCGGGAGCAACCCCACTTCACCAAACAAAGTACTGTGCCCTTTCCAAGGCTTGCCGGATTATTTTAGCAGGCTAAGTGTCCTTTAGCATATCATTTAGGGAATCAAATCTTCTGTAGGATTTCCTCTCCAAATATCGACTCTATGGAATAACATGTGTACATTACTTTATACACATGAGCTCTACAAATTAGCCCGTCTCTCAACCTCCATGTAGGGAATATGCTTGAAGCATGTGATTAAGCTTTTTTGTGTGAGTTTTGCATTGTTAGTATTTAAGTTGATATGTTAAAGCTTTTATATTATCTAATTTTGATAGATACTGGGCGTGAATATGCTCGGACAGTTGACATAGATTACAGGTTCAGCCCAATCTAAAAGCCCAATGAGGGTGAGCGGGTCCAAAGTTCTAAGATTATACATTTACACTATGCAAAATAAATTCTTATATGACATGTTATTGGGCGCAAATGGCATAGAATTTTTGAAACTTGTTGAAACTTGGTCTTGATTTTTTTGAACTCAACTCAACTGAAATCGAAGTAAAACAATGTCATTTGATTGGTCTAATAGGCCTTATTGGGATTTGTCCTACCAAATTTTCTATAACTGTGTTTATTTTATTGAATGAAAAGTTAACCCTTCTCATGAAAATTGAAAGACTGCTTTATATTTTAAATCATTCCTCTTTTGGAAGAAGCTGAATTCAAAATTTTGACTAAGATATGATGAATTCAAATCTTTGATTAAGACCCTTTTAGAAAAAAATGTTTAATTTTTTTGCGCTAAATTCAAGGTACAGATATAAGAGAGAGAGATTATGATTCATGCAATCATCAATGAAAAAATAGCCTTAGCATTCAGGACGGGAGCATCCTCTTCCTCTTCTGCTCGATACGTTGGCGATAAACCTCCTGATCCCCCTGATCAATTGGTCTCAGAGGAGTTAATTACTCCAAAGCCTATGGACTCTGAGATAGCAGATGCGAAATTAATGGAGGTGGAATCTATGTCACCTTCCCCACCTAGTTTTCCCAAGGCCTCGTTCAAGGATATTGTTCGGGGTGATCCTTTTGGTTTTGCTACGGCATTCTCAATTGTTGAACAACTACATGAAGCACTGGAGGAGGAAATTTTGGTGCCAGACACCCCTTTAAAAGTTGACTTCTCACCAGATCAATTACAAATTTTACGAGGCCCCTGGAGTAAAACTTTGATGGGTAAGGTTCTTCGAACCACAGTCAGGTATGATGTGCTATCCCAGCGTCTTCCTCTTTTACGGCAGCCTCATGGTAAGATGGATATTATTGACATTGGTTGCCATATTTTCTTGTTCAAATTTGATCTCCAATATGATTATGATTGCATTATGCAGGGTGGCCCCTGGTTTCTTTTTGGTCATTATTTGATGTTAACGTCGTGAAAGGCAAACTTTAGACCATCTCAAAATCCATTTTCATCGATGTTAGTATGGGTTTGGTTTCCTGAACTTTCGGTGGAATGTTTTAATAAATTAGCCCTATTTGATATAGCAAAATTGGTTAGGACTCCGATTAAGGTTGATTTTGCCACTGATTCAATTAGCAGGGCTCAGTATACCTAGGTTTGTATCAAAATACCACTTTCTCAACCACTTGTTTCTCAAGTCTGGGTGGTTAATGGGTGGCAGCAGGTTGAATATAAAAATCTTGATTTACTGTGCATGAGTTGTGGCATAGTTGGTCATGTGCAATCTCAGTGTTCTATGCATGTCAATGATAAGGTAGGAACAGAGAAGGTAGGTAGTCATAGCTCACCCACCCCACCTACAGTTTTGTCATCCTCCCAGTCACATAATGATAACAACCCTGGTACACTTCCTGTCCATGGTGGAAAAAAAAATACTGTCAAATCTAATGATTCTAATCCCGGTAAATGGGTCGTGGTAGAAACCAAAAAGAAAGTCACCAAGTCTCGGCCCAAGCAAGGACTTTCCAATCCTTCTAACGGCACAGCCGACTCTTAGGCTAACATTAATGACACTATACCTGTATTAGGCCCGCTACCAGGCAATCTTGCAAAAGTTAAAGGGCCTTTGCTCTCTGAGGATGCTCAGCTGCATACTGTTCATGTTTTCATGCTAGAATGTGGCCTGCACAAATGTCCAATCTTCATCGAGCCTTCTCATTACAAAACTCCTTTCAAGTTCTCAATGGATTATGTTCTAGTGTCAATGCTAATTCAGCTTTGGAGGATTCTGAGAATTTAGTTCCCTCGACTAATGATCACTGCATGGTGGACATTGAAATCAGCCTACCACTGACCAATCAGAAGCCATGCAGCTTACTGTTCATTTCCATGCTGATGACACTTTGGATATAATTTCAACTCAGAATAATAAGGTCATTTTGGCTGCTAACCAGGGTCCAATCATAAGCAAGACCTCTGTTTTAAGGCCTACTCAAGATTATTCTACTCCTCTTGTACCCTCTTCTTGTATACTGTTCAATTCTGCTGGTCACAATGAAAAACCTTCCTTCCCAGCTTTGTATGCAACCAGAGGAGAGGCTTCATCCTCCTATCGACAACCTCGACTCATCGGACATATCACATCCAGTTCCCATCATCTCTACATTGAGGGCAACCTAACTGGTTTTTCCACGAGCCCCTCCAAGTCTAAAAATCCCAGTATGTGTAACTCCTCCCTTAAACCATCAAATATTACCTCTTCTCCCGTTGCATGCTCCGATACCACCATTTCTAGGGCCGCGGTTCCCCCCTACACTGAATCTATTCCCCACTTACCCAACTCCAGCTCTTTGGCCTTTCCTAGCGGAACCGGTCATGGAGATCAACCGCCCGATACAGGAGGCGATAGACTGCCTGATGCGACGGGCAATCTTAACCCAACATATCATTCAACCGCAAGCCTGGATATACCCCGAGCAAAAAATACCGGGATTTCGACCTCCCCCCAAGAGATTCAACGTCAGCAACGTCGAAGAGCACGGGGACGAAATCGGTATGACCCACTTCAGAAACCTTATGCAATGCTTCCAGTTGACCCATCCACTCAATTTCTCAAGCTAATGATCTACTTTGACTTTCCATTGAGTCATCTCCCATGAGTCAGAGTGATGCTCAGGCCGTTAAGCACGTTGGTTCTGAACACCCAGAACCCATGGGGCCAACTGCATCAGCAACCGATGTCCCAGCCACTGCTGACTTATTCTCGGAGGGGTTGAGAGATGGTTCCCCCAAACTCCTCCGTGATGCCTATGAATAATCCCCCTCGTAAGATTTTAATTTGGAATGTTCGCCGTAGTTCGTCATCGAACTTCTTTATTTTCTTACTAGACTTAATCCGCGAACATCACCTGCTCATCCTCATCCTTATTGAAGCTCCTATGCCTAATGAGGTTGCTCGTGAAGTTAAAGACCGGTTTGGATATTCAAATTTCCACTTTATAGATCCTCTGAACTGCCATGGAGGTCTGTGGCATTTTTGGAAGTCACCGGTGCACACCATTGATTTTATATCAACTGAACCATCTTTATTTCACAGTTTGATCACATTTGGGCCTGATGAGCTGGAAGTAGTGGTATCGGCTATGCATGCACCGAGCTCTTCGGCTGCAAAACCACATTTCTGGCACCGCCTTACTCAAGATCCTCCTCTGTCCTCGGCTCTGTGGTTGGTGATGGGGGACTTGAACACTGTCACCTCAGATAAAAAAAATTCCGAAGGTAGGCCAGTATGCTCGGCTCATTGTACAACTTTTTTGAATTTTGTTAACACCACCTCCCTTGTTGATTTGGGTTTTTCTGGCTCCTTGTATACGTGGGATAATGGACACCCAGGTGCTGACCGGATTCAAGGGCGTTTAGATTGTGTTCCAGCTAATCCCAGCTGGCTACATCTTTACTCTCATACACAGGTAACTTGTCTTCCCAAGCTGTATTCAGATTATTGCCCCATATGGTTGATCTGTGCCCAAACCGCCCCCAATAACCTATCCATTTCGAGGCCTTGTTGCATGGACTCAACATCCTGATTTTGAAAATTTTTTCAATCAGTGCTGACACCCTAGTCGTTATCTTCATCAAAATATTAGTATATCTCGAGAAAAAGCTCCTAAATGGCATAAATTGGTTTTTAGTAATATTGGCACCAGGAAGCGACGTATTCGGGCTTGATTAGCGGGAATCCAAAGGACTCTGAACTTTGGGCCTAGCCAATTCCTTGAAAATCTTCAAATTGAATTGGTTAATTTATATAATCATCTGAGTAATCTGGAAAAGAGTCCATGGGCTCAACGTGCTAGGATTTCTAATTTTCTTTATAAGGACCTTAATACCCGATATTTTCATATGCTTGTTAAAATTCGACAGGCCAAGAAAAATCCTACTATACTTAAAGATGTTCATGGCCAGTGGATTAAAGAACCTGGTGCTCTTGCAAATCTAGTTTCTACCTATTTTCTTCAGTTTTTTAGTTCTTTGGATTGTTGTAAGCTACATGAAATTGGGCCGCATCCTCCCTCAAAGTTCTTTCATAATAAGGACCATTTGGATACCCTGTTTTCTTTGGATGAGGTTCAGAAGGCCTTGTTTTCTATGAATTCGTATAAAGCCCCGGACCCAGATGGTATACACGCCCATTTTCTTAAATATGGGGGGGGGGGGGGGGCGGGGAAGTCATACAACGGTTATTGTTTGAATTTGCTGATCATAGTCGCCATCATCCTGAGGATTTAGCACAAGTAAATGCCACCTTTTTGTCATTAATACCTAAAAAAGAGCATATGGAAAATGTTGTAGATTTTAGGCCCATTAGTTTATGTAATACCTCATATAAACTTTTTTCTAAGCTCATCGTAAATCGGTAAAAGCCTTTTTTTAAATGATTGTATTAGTCCTAGTCAGTCTAGTTTTGTGACAGGACTAAATATTACGGACAATATCATTTTGGTGAAAGAAATTGCTCATTCCATAGCAAAGAATCGGAACAAAATTAAGCCAATGGCTATTAAAGTGACTTACCTAAAGCTTACGATAGTTTAGAATGGGATTTTATTGATGATACTCTAGAGTTTTTTGGTTTCCCTCCTACTCTTAAAAGGGCTATTATGGGTTGTATCACAACAATTACAATGCAAGTTTTATGGAATGGTCAACCTAGACCTAGCTTTTGCCCTTATAGAGGAATTAGACAAGGGGATCCACTGTTCCCGTATATCTTTGCTTTATATATGAAGCGATTTTCTTATCTTATAGAGACTGAGGTCGCAATGAAACGTTGAATTCCCTTTAAGCTTCGTCATTTCCAAGCCTCCCATTTATTTTATGCGGATGATGTTGTGTTGTTTGGGGCTGCTACGCTAGATAATCTTGGTCATATGGTTTCCACCTTGAAGCGGTTCGGGGCTGCCTCGGGGCTGCATATTAATTTCCTTAAATCTCGCCTTATTTTCTAAGACTCTCCATCATAAACTTAGGCATATTCTTTCCAATTCTGTGCATATTCCTGGTTCAATGTCCTTTGGCAAATATCTTGGTGTTCCCCTTGTGACTCATAGAACAGAACTAGGTGATTTGGTGCACAAGTTTATGAATAGGTTAGCAGGATGGAAAACTCAATTCACTAATTTTATTGGTCGTGTTACTCTTATTAATTCCGTCCTTTCCTCTCTTCCCATATACCATATGCAAACTACTCTTCTCCCGCCTAAGATTCTTAGTGGAATGGAGAAATTCATGCGTAGATTTCTATGTAATAAAAAAGGGGACTCTCGGTGCTTAACACAGGTTAGTTGGAAAAACTGTCTGTTTACCAACTCGATCTGGGGGATTGGGAATTAGGAATTTGACACAATGGAATAAGACTTTTCTTTTAAAGCTTCTTTGGGTGTGCTACCAAAAACGCAAGATTCCTTGGGTTGACCTCATTTGGGCAAAGTATTTGTATAACTCAGAATTAGAATTTGCAGAGCCTAAAGCCCATTTTTCTCCTTTTTGGAAAAGCCTTTTGCAACTCAAGGACCAGTTTCTCCAAAATTTATGCGTTCAAATTGGTAATGGTAAAAGTACTTTCTTTTGGTATGATAAATGGTTACCTTCTGGGGCACTTGCTACCCATATTACAACTGTTGCCCCTGCTCCTTGCTCTCATGTGCGTGTTAATTTCTTTATCTCTAATGGGACTTGGGACATTGAGAAGCTTCGGCAATGGGTTCCATTATCTCTTATTCATGGTATTGTTCAATGTCTCATTGCGCAGGACCCCTCACAGAATGATACCATAATTTGGACTATTGGGTCATATAATCCTTTTTCCATTTCTCGGGCATATGAGGTTCTAAATCAAAAATCTGTTAAAACTAATCCCATAGTTAAAATAATCTGGAGGATGAAACTTCCTGCCAAAATGAAGTTTCATCTTTGGCGCTTCTATCACCAATCTCTTCCTGTGGCTGCTTGCTTAACTCGTTTCTAAATCAAAAATCTCTTCCTGTTAAAACTAATCCTTTTCATTTTGCTGTTATTATGTGGCATATATGGTGTTATAGGAAAAAATGTGTTTTTGATAAGGTGTGTTTGATTACTAAATTCATTTGGAAGAAAATTGGTTGGGATCTCACGGATGTTCTTAAGATGCAGGATCAGTTATATAATACAAAACAACATATCATATCATGGAAGCCCCCTCATCCATCTGCTTCAAACTCAATATTGATGCTTATCAAAGTGAAGATCGGATGTTTGCTATTGGAGCTGCGGTTGTTCGGAATGCTCAGTTTAATTGGTTTTTAGGGATAATTCAAGGGTTATTTCTCCATGTATGTTGGAAATTCAATTATGCACTCTTCGTGATATTTTACTTCAAGCATGGGAGTATGAGATGATAGTACTGGAGGTTGATTTGTGCAAAGAGGTTCTTGAGGAGCTGCAGGAAGGACCATTACATTGCCGTTCCTACTTACGCGATCTTGTTACTGAGATTCTGAAACTTTTTAACAGATCATGGCAGGTCCATCTGAATTATGTGCAACATCCAGTGAATCTTATTGTTGCAGTATTGGCCCTTCTATGCAAGGACCAGAAGGATGTCCTTATCATCCATGCGGAACCGCTAGATTCCCTTCGTACTGCCCTTGATCTTGATCAGGAAACATACTATTATGCACAACATCTTGAAGAAAATGCAATGGAGTCTAGTGCTACTAACACTGTTTAGGTTGCTGATGCATCATCCTTGGTGGGATTTGTTGAAGTTTACCAGGGTTAGGCTTGTCTTTGTGTGTATTGGTGGCTATCAGGAATGTTTTGGTGTTCAGTTCCTGAAGTCTAGTTTAGTTGGGTGGGTAGTGATGTTTTACAGGCTACTGACTTTTTTTCTTTCTCTTGTAATTTTTGGACTATGTACGGTTGTTATCTAAATTAATATAATTGTCCTTTCTTTCCAAAAAAAATCGATGAAAAAATATTATTCAAAACGTGAAAAATTTTTAAGTGGATGTTAAGAAATAATTGATATCAAATTATAGAAAATTTTGAAATGAAAACCTTTGCAAAATTTTCATGGTCCTTCCGTTACCCCTTTGTTTAAATTCATTGTACCTTATAGATGTGACTTTATATATATATACATATCCTATTTAGATACTTAAGAATTTTTATGTACTGCTCGCGTAAACCGCAAAAGCTATCTGCAGCCATTTCTAGACCTTGATGACCATGCTTGGGCCCGGTAGGATAAGCTCTCTTTCAAACCATCAGGAAGATGCCTCGAGTGGAATTATGATTTTACCCCTGATAATAAGGGTTATAAAAACCCACCTATCCACCTATGGAACGAAGAGAAGATCATGCATAATCAATATAGAAAGGCTCACCCTTTTTCAGTATTTCTCCGCATTATCTCTTGTCTTGGACCCCGCATTGACTTGATCATTGCAGAGGCATTCCCTGAATTCCAATCAGAGGCTGCCCTTTTTACAGGTTTAATGCCCGCAGAGCGAATTGTTAGACGCACAACCTTTGCTGTCACGTTAGCTCACTCTTATCCCACGTCACCCCTGAAGAAACTAGAAGGTTCTTAAACATGACTTGATCATTGTAGAGGCATTCCCCGAATTCCAATTAGAGGTTGCCCTTTTTACAGGTTTAATGCCCGCAGAGCGAATTGTCAAACGCACAACCTTTGCTGTCACGTTAGCCCACTCTTATCCCACGTCACCCCTGAAGAAACACGTCACCCCTGAAGAAACTAGAAGGTTCTTAAACATGTACAATTTCAAACAGTGATCACTATGTGCATATATCAGTAATCCAAATAAATCCATCCAAGCCTCGAGAATCTCCGTCCCTCCCAAAGTCCCATGTGTTGGAGTACTTCACCGTATGTTAGAAAATGAATTAATCTTTCATAGACCACAAATTCTTCAACTTCAACTTGAAGACCATTATATTGCAATTGCACCTACCGTTCGTTCATTCACTCACCTACCAAACCAAACCCCACCATTGAGACTCCCTGGTTAGAAAGGAAGCCCACTCAAAAAAATCAGTAAGATGTGGAGGACTGCAAACAACTTGGTCTTAGCAGCATCAACGCTGGCAGCTCTATCCGCTTTGGTAGCTCTCTACGCCCCTCAATTTCTCTCTCCTCCATCTCTCCCCAACTCCAACTCCGGCGACCTCCTCCTCTCCGCCCAACCCATCAACCTCACCGCCGCTTTCGGCCCTGAGAGCTTGGCCTTCGACCCCACCGGCGCCGGCCCCTACACCGGCGTCGCCGATGGCCGTATTCTCAAGTGGGACCCTCTTTCTCTCTCCTGGATTGACTTCGCCGCTACCTCCCCCAGTAGGTATGCGTACGAACCAACCTACTTACTTTTGCTCTGTTTTTTTTTTTTTTTGGTTGGATTATTAATTAAGTTCTGTTTTTCTGGATTAATGGATTTTTTTTTGGGGGGGGGGTTTGTGAATGCTTTGATAACTTGAAATTGTATGTCCGTTGTTGCTAACGTGGTGCAATTTCATTAATTAAAAAAAAAAGAGAAGCTAAAACTAGTGAACTTATTATTTGTAGCTCATTTTTTTGTAAAATTAATCTTAGAAGTATTTTGAGACAGAGTCGGTAAGGTATGGATTAGTCACAACTCACAAGGGTTTAAATTTTATTGGATCTTAATGTACGATTTAGAGATTGCATCACATTTAAGTCAAATTGGACCATTATCTTCAAGTTTGATTAAATTTTGGGTAGCGGACTATTAGACTATTTAATTTTAGAAGCACGCAATCTTAAATCTATAATAGTACAGCTGTAGATATAGCGAGAATATTTCAACTGGATTTGTTCCTTTTTTATTGTACAACTAAAGTAGTTGGGAGACAATATGTTGAGATGTTTAGTATAGTTTGCTGTTACTATTCAAAGTGGAAAACAAATCAATAATTTTTGGAGTATTAACGTGAGTGTTGTCCCACATTGATGAAATTAAAGTGTTTGATCATGGATGTACATTTTTGAGTTACTCCACCCATTGTCAATTGATTTTGGATTGGAATCCCATTGGAGTGTATATGCATGACTCGTTGTTAATGACCCAATTAATAGTATAAAATTTAACAATAATAATAATTCTTTAAGTTATTCGAAATGTAGAACTAACTAAATGACTTGTATAACTGATCAGGAATCTTTCATATGTGCATGGTCCCTCAAATCCTAAAAGCAGCTTGAAAAATGTGACCAATTCTGAGAGAGAACAAGAAGGTGAACAGTGAAAAACTTGGCTGAAGTCTGTCGCTTTAAAAACAAAGCTTACTTTACTGGCTTGAGAGACCCTGGCACATCGGCACATGGTTTTAAGAATGGTTAATCATCGGTGTAGTGGGCAGATTAATTGGCTGTGGGAGCATACTTCACTAGTTACGGAGTAAGATATGTCCTCGACGTTGCACGAAAGGATGGTATTATCTTAGGGGAGAGTCAGAACTCAGATGTAAACAGCTGTACCCGAACTGAGTACATTAAGCAGGGCTATTGTCGTCTTGACCCTAAATTAGAACGAGCTTAATTGCATACTAGTTTACCATAAAAGCAGCATAGACAGCTTAAGAAGATGTCTTGTTGTAGTTCTCTACATAATCCAAAGTCACGAAAGTTATCTTTTGATAAGTCTTCTTGAGTTTGAGGATACAGTTTTAGATCAAAGGACTAACCGAAAATCTTCAATTTGATGTTTAAATTGTGTGAAGAAAGGAATGCACCCGCCCATTTGCTCCAGAGCTAGAACATGTATGCGGAAGACCGCTAGGCCTCAGATTTGAGCAGAAAAGCGGAGACCTTTACGTTGCTGATGCCTACTTTGGCCTTCATGTTGTTGGTCCTGAAGGAGGCCTTGCCTCTAAGGTGGTCGCTGAGGCTGAAGGCCAGCCTTTGTATTTCACCAATGACTTGGACATCGACGAGGATGAAGACATCATCTACTTCACTGATTCAAGCACATGGTTCCGCAGAAGGTATTTCTCTTGATTATGCACTTATTTTGCACCAAAAACATGCAGAATTTCAAAAAACTAGGGAAGTCCATCTGGGCATGTACTTGTTTTGCACCACAATCATCAATCATAATTGCCGAATGGCTAGCCTGATTAATGAATGTGACTAACGTATCCTGAGCACTGAGAAATTTTGACGCAAAATTTGAAAACTAGAAATTGTTCGGTATCAATTTCAGGCAGTTTATGCACTCAATTCTAAGTGGGGACAAGACAGGCCGGTTCATGAAGTATAACAAGTCGACCAAACAAGTGACAGTCCTACTGCGTGATCTTGCATTTGCAAATGGGGTGGCCTTGAGCAGAGACCGCTCTTTTGTTCTGATTGCTGAAACCAGAACTTGCAGAATCCTCAGGTACTGGATTAAGGGTGAAAATGCAGGTAAGGTCGAAACATTTGCAGATTTGCCCGGGTATCCTGACAACATCAGGAGGAACTCAAGAGGCGAGTTCTGGGTAGCTGTGCATGGGAAGAAGACGCCTTTTGCCGATTGGCTTCTCAGGAACATTTGGGCTGCCAAGGCATTGCTGAAGGTCCCACTTAGGTTCGATCAGCTGCACCTTCTGTTCATGGGAAAGCACCATGCAATCGCCCTGAAGCTGAGCCCCGAAGGAGAGGTGGTTCAGGTCTTGGAAGACAGTGAAGGGCAAAATGTGAGATACATTAGTGAGGTTGAAGAGAGGGATGGGAAATTGTTTGTGGGTTCTGTCATGATGCCCTCTATTTGGGTCTACAATTTGGATTGACCTTCTTGTTTGTGGCGCATCAATTTTGGATATTTTCTAAGTGAACAACCGCCTAGTATGGATTTTATTGAAGTATGAAACACGGAGATCTAGTAATATTCATGTCAATATCCCGAATTGGTGGAGAGATTGTAAAATTGACAATTGTATCCCTCGGGTGTTTTTTTTTTTTAAATTTTTTTTGAAATTTAGATAGATTAGATGCCAATCATGACACTTAGGGCCTGTTTTTTTAATGGATAAATTTTAAAATACCAACCTATTTCAACCTACTTCAACTTACTTCAATCCATTTCAACCCATTTTAACCTACTTCTACCATTTTAATCAAGTTTAATTCATCACATAAAAAATTTCAATATACGTCAATCCACCTCAATTTACTTTGATCCACTTAACTCTTTTACTCACCTCAATTTACTCATGAAAAAATAGGCCCTTAATTAGGTTAAGACACATAACGTTCTAGGGTCCAATGAGCACCCACGAAAGTTCCTAAAAATCATCCACCAATTCATATGGGCAATGGAAAACGGAACGTAAATCTCTCTCTTAAGACTTTTGTATTCCTACCTAGTTCGTCTAAATTTGCACGTTTTGTGCATGATTGGTTTCGCCCTCTTTTTCTGTAGTTGGTTAAACCTGATTGTTTGTTTTTTCTTGCTCATGTAGAAATGGTGAATGTTATACGCATGTTCATCTCGTGAAACCCTGGATATAATACTAATGAATTAGTTGCCCTCAAGTTCAGGCAATTATTTGCCTGTTTATTTGGGGAAGGGACAATACGGCATTTGAGAAATCCCAATCAAGAGCAAAGCAAGGGAAATATTCTCTCTTTCCTACTCGCCTCTTGCCCACATTTTCAGCACTGCCTATTTTTATCCACATATTTGCCGAGCCCAGATTTAGCAGAGCTCAGCTGAGGAGGCTCATCAAGCTTGTAGTTGGGGGAGGGGGGGGGGGGGATTAATATTTGACTTCACCTATGAACCATTCATTCCTTTGTCCACTTCGCTGATTTGGTTCACTGTTTGGTTTACATGGGAGCGCTTGAAAAATAATTCTCAAGCCAAGCAATGCTCAAGGCTTGGCTTAGATTATTTTCAACCTTAACGTAACTATGACCGAGTTGAGCATCAAAGACTATTAATGATAGTTATCCTTATGAGTTACGACCTTGCCTTAAAAATATCGTTCTGATAAGTGTGCATATGATGATGTATTTTTTGATGGCAGTATCTTTGAAGGGATTTAAAGGCTTTTGGGTGTGATCGAGACAAGGGGTCAAAGTTTGTACTTTGAAAATAGCCAATTTTTAGTCACTAGCGATATGCACAAGAGTACAGGAGCAATGTGTCTAATTGAGGATTTTCTTATTCAGTTAGATTGAGCTCAACAATTAGATAAGGTCTAACCAAAAAAAGGTGGTAAACTTTCAAGGAATCTGGGTAAATGGGAAGGCACTTGTAAATAATTTTGTTTAGGGAGAAAACTCTCTCTTATGGCTACTCCCAATGCCATGACCTCTCATATATACAACAACTGAATACAATTATTCCGAGAGCTTCTCGGTTGAGCCAAATAATCGAAAGCTAAATATACACAATATCCTAATATGACAAAACAAGGAAAACTATCTTAACACAAAAGGCAATAGTATATACAAAAAATAGGAAAGTATCTCCTAATACTCCCCCTCAAGTTGGAGCGTGGAGATTCAAAACACCCAACATGCCAAGGAGATGATGGAACTGACGATGACCCAAAGCCTTAGCAAAAATGTCAGCAAGTTGCCTAGTGGTCGAAACATGCTTAGTGATAACATCCCTGGACACAATCTGCCCACGCACAAAGTGACAGTCAATCTCAATGTGTTTGGTGCGCTCATGAAACACCGGATTAGCTGCAATATGTAAGCCGCCTAATTTTCACAATATAACTGAGCCGTAGGAATAGGCACACGTAGAGAGCAAAGCAGATTGCGAATCCAAATAGCTTCACTAGTTGCATTAGCCATGGCCCGATATTCGGCCTCGGTAGAAGAGCGGGACACAATAGGTTGCATGTTGGTCTTCTAGGAGATAGGAGCAAAGCCAAGAGATACATAATAACTAGTGACAGACCAATGGGTCATGGAACAACTAGCCCAATCAGAATCACAATAAACATGGAGACTGAGGTCATTGGAAGAAGGCAACAGAATGCCCTCCTGGGCGGGGACTTGAGATAACGTAAAAGTTGATGAGCCGCATCCCAATGGCCCTGCCGGGGATCATGCATAAATTAGCTCAAAATATGGACTGCATAGGTGATGTCCGGTCATGTAATCGTGAGATAAATAAGGTGAACAATAAGGTGACGGTAGTCACCAGGATCAGAAATAGGATCGCCTGTATTAGAAGAGAGCTTGTGTTGTTCCATGGGAACTGAGCTGGGTTTAGAGCCAAGCATACTTGTTTCAATAAGAATATCCAAGGTATACTTGCGTTGACACAAGAATAAGCCAGCAGAAGATCACGCCACCTCAATACCAAGAAAGCATTTTAAGGATCCAAGATCTTTTAACTTAAAACATTGATGCAAGTAGGCTTTGAAAGCGTCACATCATTGAGGATCATTGCCTGTAAGTACCAAGTCATCAATGTAGATTAACAGAGCAAGAAAGGTGGTGCCTCGGATGAAGGTAAACAAGGAGTGATCGAGAGGGGATTGCTGAAAACCATATTCCCGTAGTGCTGATGCAAGTTTGAAGAACCATTAACGGGGGGCTTGACGAAGCCCACAGGGAGACTCGAGGAGTTTACAAACGAGATTCAGGGGAGGGGTATGAAAACCAGGTGGCAGTTCATATAAATATCCTCATGGAGATCGCCATGTAAAAAAGCATTGTTAACATTCATCTAATACAAGCTCCATCCTTTTGCTGCTGCAAGAGTCAATAATGTCCAGACGGTAACCATCTTCGCAACCGGAGCAAAGGTTACAGTGTAATCCTCCCCCTTAACTTGATGGTTGTCCAAAATAACAAGATGACCTTTGTAACGCTCAATCGACCCATCTACCTTATATTTAGGCCCTGTTTGACAAACAGCTATCTTTCTTAACTGTTAGCTGTTTGTATTAGCTGTTTGAATTAGCTGTTTATATTAGCTGTTTGAATTAGCTATTTTTAGAAAAAGTATTTGGTAAAAACTAGTTATTTCTAAAAAATATATTAGTAAATTTTCATTTATGCCTTCATTTATGAATTAATTTTTAATAAGATGTATGTAATTTTTTCAAACTTATGGATAATTATGCAATTTTCACAAAAAGCTCTTCTTAAAAAGCTAATGGGAATAACTTCTTCAAAAAGAGCTTTTTGAGCCAAACAGCGATTGCAAACAACTCTTTACCAAACATAATTTAGCTATTTGATTTGATCAAACCAGCTAAAATTCTTTCAAATAGCTATTTTTCTCCAAAAAACTGTTGTTACCAAACACCTCCTTAATCTTATAGACCTATGTGCAGCCAACAACCTTTTTACCTGGAGGAAGTGGCTGAAGGTCCCAAGTGTGATTGGCCTCAAGTGCAGAAATTTCATTCCCCATTGCCTCACGCCATTGCGGATCCTGGATGACATGGGAAAAATGTCGGGGCTCATCCCCAGTAGTAACGGCTGCTAAGTAGGCACGATGGGAAACAGAAAATTTATCATAAGCAATATAATAAGATAATGGGTGAGGAGTACCAGAAGATACATTGTAATGCCCCCAAAATACTAATGACATGATTTACGAAAAACTGCAGTAGAAAACTTAATAATAGAAGGCGCTACCGCTGTCCTGATAAGGACAAGGCCCACTGAAACCATTTAATCTTACGACATATATTCACAATTACAAAATCTATTAAACTGAAACACTTCAAGATCAAAGTTCATAATAGTTCAACTTCAACACCATTGACTTAATCATACCATGTGCTAACTCATACTCCAAACTATACAAGTATATTGAATATAGACCCAACTTAACTTTGAGGTCGATCCCAACATTCATGCCATGCTGAATCCACTATGAGTTTCTGTTGACTTCCAAAAGGGCTTGCTAAAAGGAGAAACATTTGATACTTCATCACCTAAAATGAAAAACATGAAAACAATTCGAAAATATGAGCAAAAACTCAGTACATACATTCCTGCATTGTAAAATGAGCATAGAAAAACTGTTGATGGGTATCCGCTTTTGCAATTCATTTGGTTTGCAATAACAATGAAAATGAAAGTAATATGAAACTGAATTGCTCATTATTATCTGGATGTAAACTCCTTACAATGATATGATCTATACATAGGTGTACACCTGTCAATCCGATCAACTGATTCATTGATAAACTCATTAAGAGTTATAACTTGATAAACATGTCTTGCTTTCAGAAGATATAGGCAATGGACGTACCTTGAGTCTTTAAGAATATCATCTGACTTGATAAAAGTCAGCTGTTTTATGAATATCATCTGACTTGAAAAATATATTCTGACTTGATAACACTTATGCATAACGGGGAACGATAACTAGGCTTTGACTCTATTTTATAAATGTCATTGTAAGTATATGTAGTTAGTAAATGATCTTTGCTCACATAATTAAGTAAGTACAAGTATGTGTAACAGAAATTGAGTAATTAAATGGTATCCATAACTTGAGTATTTCAATATAACTTCAGAACTGAATTGATGAAAGTAATTAAATTTGATATAAAGTAAATGAAAGTAAAATAGACAACAATGAGATGAATAAGATTACAAAGGAAAAGGCCTTGATGGTGATAAATGAGGGGGTGGTTGTGGCCTTTTCTGAGATAGATTGCTGATACGGGTTTAAAGCTCGCTGATGTATAGCTTGGTTCAAGATAACAGCGAGTACACTAGATTGACTTGATCAATACACTTGATACATTCTGAATTGAATAAATAATAGAGGTTTGAGACCAAAAGAGATATATCTTGGTTCAAAATAGTATAAACAGCAATAACTTGGTCTGATAAATATGGTTTCTGAGTCACAACTCTCCCCACTTCTCATATTTAATTTATAAATCCACTAGATATAGAATTTCATTCCAAATGAATCATTGAACTCAAAAGAAGTTATTAAGCTCACTAAACTTGGTATTTTCTTTGTAAAATCCATAAATAATTCAAAGCTCATAAACAAGCTCCCAAATTATATACTTATCTTCTTCTTTCTCATTATTCAAGCTAAAAGTTCCATGAAAGTCCAGGAATATTCATTTCCCCCCTTAAATAACCTTGCTTGGCCCAAATACACAAAATGAATGTATTATCAATCTCACTTAATCTTTATTATTGCTCTTTATGCAATTACTCGAAATACTTCCAAAAAACATTAAACTCAAAATACTCAACTGAAATTCATTAGATCTTATAGGAAATTCGAAAATAATATGGACAATCTACAGTATAATTTTCAAAATTTTCCTCCAAGTCTACGTTGCATAGAAATTGCAATAACCGCTTAATTTACACCAAAGTAGGTCAGTTCACTTCAAAAATTTATAACTTTCATTTTAGACCTCAAATGGAGACCTAAAATTCCAATATGAAAAGATTAAAAACTCTCAAAAAACTTTCATTTATAACACAAAATATGATTCCCACAATCGGATTCCCAAAACGGGGGTAAAATATAAGTGTGTCAGTTTTTAGTCCATTCTGCGCAGTTTCGGTAAAACGACCATAACGTTTTCCACAGACCTCAAATAAGGCTATTCAAGAGGCATTTGAAAGTAACACACTGAACTATCTACCCACCAAAAATCATAGTTTTTTAATGGGCCAATCATTTCCAGTTTAATCGTGAACTCTGCCCGGTTTTGCTAAAATTTTCAGCATCACTGTTTTGACTTTTCCATCTCTTTTCACACAAATCCTCACTTGTAATCATTCAAAATCATCAAAACATCATCATAATCATCAATATAACTAAAGATTACAAAATCAAATACAAATCAATCCACAAAGTTAGTTTAAACTTAAGCTTGCATGAACATGATCATCCCTAAACCCTAGCATGAATCAAGCTCAACTTCACCATGATCAACACCAAAATAACTCTTATTTCTTTTCAAAATATCATGATCAATGATCACAAACATCAAGAGAAGAATCAAAACTAAAATAAAAATCAAAACCAATACAATCAAATTTCGAAGTTACTCACTTTGATTGAAAATAAGTAGAGATGGAGATGAGGTTTAGTGGTTTTGATGATGCAAGATGGTAACTTGAGGTATTAGGATGTCGGGAGGGGTCGAAGATCACCGGAGCTGGCTGGAAAAGTGGTCGGAAATCAGCCAGAACAATGGCTGGAGCTGTTGCCATAGGGGAGAAAGAGAGGAGAAAGAAAATGGAGTTTTTGGGTTGGTTTGTGTTTATTTTGACTAATCTAACTCTTGGCTGAGAGTTTAACTAGAAATTGACTATTTGACTAACCATAGTTAAGTTTAATCATGGTAATTAGTTAGGTTAATAAACAAACTTGTTGGGCTTCAAATTGGGCCCCAAAAAAAGTTGGATTTGGAAACAAAACGGTTCGTAATGGTAACATTTTTGCGTTACTCAAAATTAAATTTGTGTAATGTTATAAAAATATAATAACAATAATAAAAATAATAATAATAACGATAATAATAATAATGATAATAATATTAATTTCTTAAACCATAATTATCGAGGTCTACTATCGATTCACCCGATATTTAATTAATCAACAAAACTTGAATTAACAATCAATTAAACTTGAATTGCAAAATGGGACCCCAAATGAAATATCCTCCAATCAGGATGATTAAATACAATAAATGAGAGTGAAAAATTTAAATGATATAAAGTAATTCGGTAAATATATATAAATTGAGTGTAATTGAATTAATAAACATGACTTGATTAAACAAATAACCATGAGTGATTAAATGAATAAACATGATTAAATAAATAATTAAATATGATTTAAATAAATAAATATGTGTCAGGGTCGGGTTATTATAACCTTCCCCCCTTAAAGACTTTCGTCCTTGACACTTATGTCGCTTGCCAAATGTATGCAATGCTACTTAAAAAAAAAAAACACATAGGCCATTGGTTCCCATTGCATCCCTCTAAAGAGGTATAATTTGCCCAATGTATTTCGACTAAGGGAGTCTACGTATTGTATAACTGCTTAATCCCATGTTTCAGTAGTAGATCCAGATGCTTCTCACACAATAGCCGGAATGAACTCAATTACTATGATTCAAAATTGATATTCTCTTTGAAAGAAAAGAACCTTGTTACTAGTGAGGAGGTGCTCACTACTGGCACATCACCTTATCTACTAATGAAAACTGTTGTATACCCTAATAAGTAGTCTGATACTATTACGAGCAATAAAACACGTCATGTACATGTTCGGGTTCAATAGGCAGGTGCAATCAACAAGCTACAGAATTTAACCTTTCAATGAATCATAAGGCCCCATGGAACTAGTCCTTTGATTAAAAAAACCTTTTGAAATAGTACATAACCCATCTAAGACTTTGGTTATTTCCTTATTTTGCTGGCACAACTCTTTTGTCGACCTTGTAGCACCTCAACATGTACTTGAATTTTCCCTCTTAATGCTTACTTGGGTTAGCTCTGACTTATACTCAATGGTTTTTCTAGCTCACTCTAATATAATTAGAAAGTGCTTGAGATTATGCCCTTATCAAAATATCCTCATCTTATATTCCTAATGCATCACATGATCTCCCCTCATCAAACAACTCAAGGATCTGCTCTCGGTCGATAATAGGCAATGAAATGACCATGGTTAGGGATGAGAGTGATGAGACTAGAAAATGCTAATAAAGGAGAGATTATCATGGGGTGGTTAAAATAAAGATAGTCATGAGTGTATCATGAATTCTGAAATATGATGCCACAAGAATTGTGGTTTATAAATATGAATCATAATGGGTCCAATAAATAATCAACCAAGAAGAAAGATCGCATGGTTCTACTGAGGTTTAACTAATGAATTGAAAACAAGATGACAAGCAACTGAGCTTCAATTAGGTGATTTTATAGCCACAAGTAATAAGATAAGTGCAATAGATAGATGGGATAATCAATGATACAATAAATAGATAGATAGATTGGATAAGTAAAGTACAATAGATAGACAGATAAATTGGACAAGCAAAGTGTAACGGATTGATAAATGGATTGGACAAGCAAAGTGTTAATGGATAGATAAGTAGATTGAACAAGCTACAATAGGTCTTTACTCATATGAAGTCAATTCGAGTACAACAATAAGATTAAATAGAGAATGCAGAAATTTATTTATCAGAATGTAGAATATATATGTGGGAGTTGAAGTCCCAAATAAAGAGAATAAGGGAATTATGACCATCGTAATAACCCACACCAATGAGAGTTGAATTATATTATGAATTCAGAACAAGTTATATAAGCGTATTATTATGAATAAATGAGATGTATGGTAAATAGGGGAATCAGCTCTCAACGAAATGATCTACAACTCAAAATCATGAAATAGAGATGGTGAAGGTCGAGAGCATGGGAATGTTGACACCTATATAAGGTTGAACAAAAAATGTATTGCATATTTAACAATGGGTTTGCAAAGACATAGAAGATCACGCTAATAAGAAACGTCGGGTTGAAATGCAAGGGAGATTAAACAATATTGGATAGTATCAAGTTTTGAAGATGAGACAAGCAACCAAGAATTACTATAAATGGGTATTCTTGCAAAAGATAAACTATAATTGCATGGTTTAGGTGTGATATCTGGACCTCAAATTATTCCTGGAAAAGACTTCTGTTGTTGGCAGTTAATCCCATAAATCATTTGTTCAAGGTATAGGGCACTTGTTTTTGATAATAATCTTATATAACTCTCTATACACAGTATACAATCATAAGATTCTATCTTTCTCCTTTATATAAACCTGAGGTTCCCCAAGGGGACACACTTGATCAAACAAATCCCTTATAATTCATCCACTGAATCTTTAATTCTTTGGACTTTGTTGGGGGTCATATGATAAAGGTTTTGAAAATGGATTGTGCACCTTGAACTAGGTTGATCTGAAAATCAATATTTCTTAGGGGAAAACAGTCCTGAAAGTCCTCAGATGAAACATCTCTAAATCCACCAACTGTAAATATAGATATGGATATACCGAGTATTGTTGACATATCACTAATATTCAATGCATTACTAACATGATAATTCACTTGCTTGTATAATGTAATTGTGGAGATAAATAGGGCTTTTCTTCTCTCGACCCGTAGAAATGCACATTTAGCTAATCCTCATCTCTTAAGCTAACATTAAGATCCTTACTAGTTATCTTAGTCCTGTAAGTACATAGTCAGTTCACCCCCATAATGATACCAAATCTGCCAATCAAACTGGATTGAATATCCAGTGAATATGGTTTCAGCAATACTACTAGAGGCATGTGTATACAAGATAAACATTCAACTGCCTACTAGTCTCAGTAAATTGAAATAATGGGGGGTAATCTAAAATGTAAAGAGATATAACCACAACATGAACGCTTGCAAAGATATTTCTTTATTGGTTAGAAAGGACCGACATGTAAGTTGAATAGATGAAAGGACGAAGAATTATAATGAAAGAGGCAAGATATAGAAATGACCTGCATATATGAGACATGCAGTTTATTCATAATGGGCATGAGAGGAAAGTAAATGATCGATGTTATGAAGTTGAGAGGGAGTATTAAGTAATGAAGGTGAAGAAATATAACAGATTACCAAAACGGCCTTTGAAAAGTCATACGGTATCCGTATGCGAGTAAAATGACGAAGATAAGGGTCAATACTATCATAAGGGAAATTTTATTCATCTGGTGTTTGGAAGGACAATACGTCAAGATAAGGAGTCATCATTATGACTGAATATGATGACATCCATCAATAACACATTTTGCAGTAAATGAAATCTTGGGTAGGCATATAAACTTTAAAATTGCTGGCAGATGGAAATAGCATAAATCATTATTTATCATTCATAAGATACGCTGCACTAGTAAAGAAAGGATTGCCAAAATAACTTGAGTAATGACATGCAGTCACGACCATAGAGTAGTATGCCAATACGACATTACAGTGCTACAGAAACACAAACAATATGAATACATTTAATTGCTGAAAGGCACTTAATGACTGGGTCTAAAAAAATCAGAGGCTTTGCAAGCAATAAATGAATAGTGCCTAAATACAGGCAAGGAGTTAAAGTAGGTGAGAACATAGTGGTGACTGAACTACAAGTAGAATGGATCAAATATGCTTAGGAGGAACTGCGAATCACACAGTAACGCATACCGGTGGTCATTATAGGCTCCATTGTTGAAATAGAGAATTAAACGGTTATGATTGTCAGGGTTTGAATCGCCTATAAGACAGGTTGCTCTAATGTGTTTGAAGAACTCCCCACATACCACATATGAGAATTTCCATAAACACTCCATTACAAATCAAGAGAGTATTAGTGGTAAAGAAATGATACCTCAAAACAATGAGGTAACTAGGGCAGAAATAAGTCAATGATAGGAACTAATGGGAGCATTGATGAGGTAAGGTCTTAGTGTCAAGACCAGATAATTCCTATACATGACAGCTTAATCTTACTTGTACCACACATATAATGCCAAGTAGCACACCATAGGCAACAAATTGTTATCGCCATACATAAACACTAATTGTAGTGTTCATCTCATACTGATTCACCTGAAGGATATTGCCCCACAAGGCATTTCCTCATCTAGAGGATTACATCTAACTTGACACTGTATTAATCCCTTAAGAAGTTGCAAATGGCATCCCCACATCGGCTTCAATCATCACTGTACTCAAAGCCAGGTATATTAATTCACCGCAATG
The DNA here is from genome assembly GCA_029747015.1 of Carnegiea gigantea. Lineage (NCBI taxonomy): Eukaryota > Viridiplantae > Streptophyta > Magnoliopsida > Caryophyllales > Cactaceae > Carnegiea > Carnegiea gigantea. Next base: position 17,590 of record JAKOGI010000557.1, on the reverse strand, counting down.
AAACTCTCAAATTCTGGAGCGAAACGGACAGAGTTCCGCCTAAAAACTGGCTAAAATCCAGACTTAAAGCCTTACAATAGATACCTGAAATGGAGGGAAACGCTTCAATAGCTCAACGGCCACACGCCGGAATTCATAACTCAACAGGTCACACTCCCGGAATGCACGATTGCAAAAATTTAAACAAATAAGAGAAACGAAACATACAATACAACTCCCAGATAAATGAGAGTGTTAAATTTAAACACACAAGGACACAAGAGGGGGTGAATTGTGTCTACCGATTTTTCGAACTGTTTCAGAAACACTCGTGAGAACAGTTTGAAGTGCGTGTTTTTAGTGAGACAAAAACAAAACTTCTTTCAGAACACTCGTGAGAACTGATTGGAATGCGTGTTCTCTGTGAAATAGAAGCGAAAGTAATTATGGAAATAATAAAGGAGACACAATATTTTTACGTGGAAAACCACTTCTGGCCCAATGGAGGTGTAAAAACCACGACCTACCTCAGTAGGATTTCAACAAACACTTTCACTAACACGGGCCAAGTTTGTTACACTATGTAACACATGTGACAACGTCACACACATAACTTAGTCTCCCCCAAGACTCTAGTTACAAACACACATCCAAGTTCTCTCAAGACTTGGACAAGCTCATACGGACACCATGTCCACCGACTCCTAAGAGACCACGTCCAACTTGGACAAATACTCACAGACACAATGTCCACATGTCCCCTAAGAGACCACGTGCAACAACTTGGACAACCTCTAATCACGATGACGGAAAAGAGATTAAAAAAAAAACCTTACTTGAATGCTTCTAAATAAGTTGAGTGTAAGGTACCATACAACTTCTATTATGCCAATAATGAAGATTCGATTAAGCACACACTTTGAAGGTTTTTCTCACAGAAAAATTCAGACTCAGAAAAGCAATTTTAGCACTTGATCAATCATGAAAACCCTTGAAAAACCTTGTTTGAAGAGATAAGAAGCGAGTGCTTATATACCCACCCATAAGAACTCTGAAAATACTCAGTATCTTAAAAGGAATTAAATCCTTTAAGAATTTATCTTTTTAGAAAATCATATCTTTTAAGGATAAGATAAAATCTTTTAAAAAATATTTTACGAGACCAATATTATTTAGGAAAGTACTCTTTCTAAAACACAATATTATCAGAAAATCAATCCTAAATATATTAGGAATTTTGGCAGTAGGAAAACTCTTGAAAATCTTTAGAAATCGATTTTTGCACTCGCTGCCCTCAGAGCACTGTAGACCTGTTTGCTCAATTGTTCTGAGTAGTGTTCTGAGTCAGCTTAAATAATTCCTTAAGGTAAGTATTGAGTCAAGTTCTTTTTTGGCATATTAACAAGAATCTAGATAAATATAACCAGTACTTAACCCTAAGATTCTAAAGACTCTTGTACTCTGCTGATGATGTACACATATATCCACTTTGATGATTTCAGCTTCTACGACCTGTTCTTCAGGGTGTTTGCAACTTCTGTCGCTTTCAACATATAATTTTATCACATAGCTTTAAGTATTTCGAACTGATCTCCAGGATGTTTGCAATATGTCTTATAAGATTTGGTGAAACCATGGCTGTTTCTTAGAACGCCAACAAATCATATTAGGGCTAAAAAAACACAGCATATCCAGTGGTAGAACGACAAGTGCCCTTACAGCCAACCTAATCAGCATCAGAGTAAGCAACGATGATTGAAAGAGAGGAGGCAGGACGAAGCTGCAACCCATAATTCAACATGCCTTGTAAGTAATCAAAAATATGCTTGACAATGTGAACATGAGTAGTACAGGGAGCATGCATATATTGGGAAACTATAGGAACAGAATAAGCAAATGCATGGAAGCAAGAATAGAATGGGCAAGGGATTGCAACGGGCCTGATGAAGGGGGCCCAAACGTAATGGGTGAAAGGAATGAGGAAAGAGAACTGGACATGGGAGTGGGCCGCGACAAAGAAATAGATGTTTTAAAGAACAAAAAGGGGGACTAACTGACTCGCGGATGGGCTGTGACGTAGACTCAGGGGTAGGATTAGGTTGGTAAGATGGTGAGTATAGGGAAGGGGTCTGAGCAGAATGTTCAGACAAGATAGGAGACTCGAAGGAGGAGGGAACAGATGGAGCAGGCTGTGGATTGCTCTGGGCTTGGGGTATGACATAGACTCAATGAACAGTCAAGAGAAGCAAAAGGAGTGCAATCTATAGGAGAGTGAGAGCGAGAAACAATGTCAGGATACCGAAAAATATTTTCATGCAATACAATATGTCGACCTATATAGACCTTGCGAATTATGGGATCAAAACATTGTATCATTTGTAATATGGCGCATAGCCAATAAAGACGCAAAGAATGGACCTTGAATTGGTGCTAATTTATTTGCTGAAGTGGCAGGAAAATTGGGAAAATATGCACTTCCAAAAGCTTTCAAAAAATTGTAATCAGGAGATTTCTGAAATAATTTTTGAAGCGGACTCAAACCCTACAAATTAGGTGTGGGAAGTCTATTAATAATGAAGACAATTGTATAAACAGCATCAACCCAGAAGTTTGAGGCATAGGAGCTTCAAGAAGAAGAGCATGAACCATCTCGGTGAGATGTATGTGCTTTCATTCAGCAACACCATTTTGGAATTAAGTGTCAAGACACGATTTTTGAAAGGAAATGCCATGTTGAAAAAAATGAGCACCAAACTTTACCAAGGGGACACACTTGATCAAACAAGATCCAAGCCAAAGACAGTAGAACCAATAGAAGATAGAGAGTCATCAATCTGTTTGATGCCTTGGAGACAATCTTCCATACTTTGATGTTCATCCTAGGAGAGCGCAGACAAAGTTCTTTTAGGACTCATGACGTGGGCAAGATTCGCAGTACTATTGAATCGATGGGCTAGACGTTCCCAAATCTGAAGGGAGTCTTGAATATCATGAACTTCAATAAGAAGTTTGGAAGAAATAATGGGAAACAACCAAGATCAAAGCAACTGATCCAAGCAAAGCCACAAGAAGTAAGATGGATACGAATGCTGAATACCATGCGAGTTTATAATATAAGACGAAGCAGGGTCAATAGGTCCATCCCAAAACTGCAAAGTTGATGTGTGATGAGAAAAGCAATAAATCGAGTCCTCCAAGGAAGAAAAGAAAATCTTCGACTTTGGTCAAGGTACTAATCACAAAATTCTTCACGTTAATGGAAAATAAGCCTGGGTGGAGTGGAGGAAGTAAGGAAGGCAGAGATACCCAAAACGATCATTCACAGCAGCTGAGGAAGACAAGTGGGATAAATCAGGGGCACCCACGGTATGACTACTAGACCTGAAAACTGCACCAGTAGATGAGGGAGGGAACGTAGTCGGCATTGTGGAGAACGAAACAATAGGTCGGACCAGTGTCCAAGAAAACTAATTAAGGAAGATCATTGGACAAAGAAGGATGGATGGTGGGGGGTTATGGGTGGAGGTGGCAGCAAGACTTCGCTGGCAATGAGAAAGATTGGCGAAAGAGTCGTGGGGGCTACGGTCGGAACAGAGGAAAATTGCTCATCAGATATAGGTAGATCTAATCAAAAGGCTGGGGCCTCGCCCGACCCGCCAGACCCGACTCTCAAAAATGAGGGTTTGGGTCGGCTTTCTTTAGTTTTGACTCGTCCCGGCCCTTGAATTGAAGATACCCGATTATGATGAGGATCGGACTTGGGTTGATGTTTTGACCATCTGATCTGACCTACTAACCCTCACTTTTTTAAAAAAAATAAAAAAATTTTTAAATCAAAATAAGATGCTTTGGGTTTCATTGTTCAAAATCTTTTTGCTTTCTACTTTCTTGTTTCCTCTGAGCCTTCTCGTCGTTTACCTCTCCAAATCTCACTGGCTCGTAACCTTCTAACACTCCCTTTCTAATGTTTGAAGTAGTCGTTTTAATGAACTAAACATTTTGATCACTAAATTACGCATTAGAGTGTTTGTAATTATAATACACTTCTGCTGTGGATTTTATGTTTAATTATTAAAAAAAAAACCCCTTTTTCTTACAAGTCTACAAGGTTGTTTGTAGACTAGCGAGTATAGGGTGTCGATCCCAGGAGGAATAATAGCGATTTTAAATTTCAACTTTTCCATTTATAAAGAATAATTCAAGTGAGTAATTCAAGTATCAATATGAATTAAAGAAACAAAAGAAAACAAATGAATCAGAAAATAGACAAAAATCAAGTAAGGAAAGGATCTAGAACTTTGAATTTCACCAATGACACAAATATTTAATTACTAACACAAATGTGGGGTTCAATTAGTCTCTTATTCAACCTAAACTACAAGTATTATGCTATAAATTGAAAAGATGAATTATAATTTCAGATTATATTATTCATCTAGTAATTTAGTATGAATCATTCTATTCAGACATAACTCATCTAAATTCTAGTATAAATTATTCAATTTTAACAATTGTAATTTTAAGTTCAATTGCATAACATCGTACCAACCTATAAGGTCTAATATTCATTTGAGATAACAAATTAAACTATTAATCAATTTGAATAAATAATAGGATTAAGATGCATAAATAAGTTAATTTTGAATATAAACTCAAAATTATGCAATGTAAGAGATAAAAATATCCCAAAAGAAATTAGCAAATTAATATTATTAATTAATAATCCATCTTAATCCTAGATGAATATTTTAGTCAGCCATAGTTAGTGAAAATACTATTGAGGTTGGTCTAGCCATCTCTCAATATTTTGACATATTTCACTCTCTATGTCTAAACTTTGATACTCAGTTACACAAAATTGTAGAATTAAGTATAAACTCTCAAATTTAACTCACAAATAAAGTGAAAAAAGAAGAGAAAAATAGCTAATAAAGCTTATTTTCTTCTAAACTCTTCAACCTAAATGGTTGTCTTGCAAAGACTCTCCTTAAAAAAAAAAAAAAAAAAAAATCTGAAAGATGGAAGATGAGAGAATGGGACGATGCTTGGATGCTTGGATGAGTGGATGAGTGAGTGGATGAATGCCTTTTTTTTGCACTAGCCTTGACCTCCTTTGTTAGTGGAAATTTACCCCCTCTTGCTCCCCAAAAATTAATGAAAAAACAATTTCAATTAATTCTGTGCTATTATATTGTATAAGAAAAGACTAGTCTCTAGCTAAAAATCAGTATTGGTTAGTTAGTTTTGACTAGGTTAACAATGACTCATGTGGAAAATTGGGCACTTGATAAAAATGGAGCTGCTGGGAGCCTACTGCTGCTGATGGGCAAGCGAAGCGGACCTTCATGCATTGGAATACAATTGTGATTTGTTCAAATTATTTGGTACCATTCCCGAATTCAACGCTTTTTTTTTCAACTGAAAATCATATAAAATATGCATTATTCTTCGATAAAAATGTATTTCAAGGACTAAAAAGTAGATAAGATGGCGAGAGAGAAAATTCACATATAAAATATTAATTATCTACTTCATCGGAATATTATATTATCGTTTGACCTTTTGTTTTATAGGATGTTTAGTATTGAACTTCATAATAAAAAGAAACTTAGTGAAAAATTTCATTTTCTATGTAGGAAATATTTGAGGGTTGGGTCTGACCCAATAACCAAAGGGTACTCATAGGGTCAGCATCAAGGGTATCCCAACCAGCATAAGGGTCGGGTAGAGTGAGGGTCAAGAAAATCTTATCTACCAACCCTCATGACCGACCCTCAATTTATCAAGTCTAGAGACAGGTACCGAACTGGATGCCTCCGGTGGAGTAGAAGGTGGAACAAAACCTTGGTTTGCCAGTATTAGGTTCAGTCGGGGAAAGAAGAGTGCCCAGTGAGGAAGAAGAAGAAAAAACAAATCCTAGAAAAAAACGTGGGAAGCAAGCAATGGCAACAAAAAAAATTGATTATGGCTCTGATACCATGTGAGGACAATTGAAAGGCTCTACCTGATTGGCGGCCCTGGCATTTGATTATATAGCAATTTACAAAATACAATCAGAGAGAAATTCAGAATACAAGGTAAAAAAAAAAAAATTACAATTAGATTCCTAATGTAACTCTATTAAATTTAAATGTAGATAATTTTATCTCTATAATTAGATGGAGACTGATTTCTCGAAAGAAAAAGAAAAGAGATGAAAATTAACAAATTTTCTTCGATTCAAAAGCAATCCATTATCAATTAGAAAAACTAGGATTTCTTAGGCGTGCATCTCATGCTAACTAGTTACATATTCGGCATTCACTATCAATCTAGACAGCAGAATTTAACTGATTTTCTTTTTTGCTAATGGGAGGCAACCTGAGATCAATGCAGATAAAATTCAATTTCAAATCTCTAGGTAACTCCTACAAAACGAATTACATGAGCTAACTGACACCCTCAGCTAATTAATTGTTTATACTATTTGGTAAAAGGAAATTGAAAAGATGATAAAGTTTAATCTCCGGTTGGTAAGCAGAAACTATGATCCCCCCAACCACCCCCTTATATAAATTCTCTCTCTCTCTCCTCCCACAAACTTCATCTTCTCCATCATTCCATACCATCCAGAGATACCCCAAAAAAAAAAAACATATGATATGTATGTATGTATGTATGATGTCATAACCATCACATGATCCATGAGATGAGTTCATATTCAACAAAGATTGTGACATCTTCCATACTGCTCGTCATATGTGCCTTGTTAATTTCCACATATTTCCCCAACAAATTCAATCATCAGTATATCAGTTTCAATGCCTCCCTGATTGAAGCTCTGCCCATCCACGGCGCTTTCGGACCCGAAAGCTTCACCTTCGGCCCGGCCGGTGATGGGCCCTATGCCGGTGTATCCGATGGCCGGATTGTCAAGTGGCTCCCCCATCAACGCCGTTGGATTGACTTCGCCTTCACTTCTCCTAACAGGTGCACAACCCCCCCCCCCCCGAAATTCTAGTCTTTTATATGAGGTAGTTTTATTATTATATAACTTTTTTTAAATTTTTGAACTTTCTTTACCGGAGCCGAGTTATGTTTAACTAATAAATGATGTGACTTTTTATTGCATGTTCTCATAAAATTAGTATCTTTTTTATAGAATGATGTACACATAGTATGTGTATCTCGTGAAGTTGTTTCATAAAATTAGTATCTTTATATGAAATTATGTTCATATAATATGTGTATCTGTCTAAGTTGCTTACTTGATTTTCGAGCCTCCGAATTACATTATAATTAAAATAACGTAACGGGTAATAATTATATGCAAATTAAAAATATGTTAACAAGATTCTTTTTGTTCCCCATGGTTTTGGAATATAGGCTTTTTAAAAAATAAAAATAGAAAAATAGGGGAAAAGGGTGAAATGGGGTAGCTTTAAGGCTAATTTTGGGAGTATAATATTTGTGTGGTCAATTTTGGTGCTAAAACTCGTGGCTTTTATCTCATCCCATCATGTTATTTTGGTCCCCAAATGGAGGACAAGTGCTGCATTTTGTTTTGTTTTGGTTTTTGTTTTCTTTTGTTTTTTTTCTTTTGCTGTGTGAGTAATTGATGTTGTAGGTCCTGAGATGTATAACCAGTTCTGCATCGTCTCCATGTGTAAATATGACAGGATCTTAGGTTAACTTGGATTCTTGCAGAAGATGCCAACCTTTGGTTTTCTGCCTAATTTTATGATTATGTTTTTCTTTATAAAGGTAAGTAGACGATTTTTTTTTGGGGGGGGGGGGGGGGGCGGGATTCAAAAGAGGAACTAGAAGCGATTTATAAACAAATTAAGAAATTGTGTAAAGATTCCTACTTTTGGATTTTTTGAAATTTTGAAAACAAAATTCTGAGCAATTTTTTTTTTTTCCCATGGTAGCTAATGAGAAAATGAGAAATTCCTTCCGCATTAACATAAATGCACCTCTGTTTATGATTAATTTGAACACTAATTATCGATTGTTGGTTTGATGGTTAGTCGACCTACTTAGGATTAATGAATTAATGTAATTTAGAAAAATAGTATAGTCTTTATACAAGTATCGTTTTTTTTTTTTTTTGGGTGCGGAAGAGGGGAAAAACATCTTATCAACGATTTACTCGTCTAGGCCATACAACCCCAATACTATTAGCGTCCAATACATCCTTAATATCGACTGGGGGTGTTTGAAAGATTTCACACCTCAAAGGCCTAGACAATCCTAAGTAATTTGTCCGCAACTTGGTTTCCTTCCCTGTAACAATGAGAGATCCGAGTTTCCCATGCAACATCGTCCAAGAGCGTTTTGCATAGGTTCAGGAGCAGGGCATGTTCCAAGCACCAAGTACAATCACCCATGAGCATCTCCGCCACAACCTTAGAATCACTTTGCACCCAAATTTTCTGTATATGCAATTCTTGTGCTAGCTTCAGCCCATTGTACACTGCCTTTAACTCTGCCTTTAGCGAAGTGCACCATCCCAGTGACTCAGTAAAGCCTCGCAGCCAGGATCTCTTCTGTTGGAGTATAAAAGTAGGTATTGTCCCACATTGATAAAAATACAAAGAATATGAAAGTGGGTGTTGTCTCACATTGATAAAATTGAAGGGCTTGAGCTTGTATATAAGCTTGTGAGTTACTCCACCAATTGCCAATTGATTTTAGGATAGAACCTCTCATGACTTGTATGCATTGCTCGGTGGATTAAGGCCTGATTTATGAAAAAATTTAACATGGTATCAGAGCAGGTTGCTCGATCTTGAGTTGCCACCGTCCCTGTTTGATTGAAATAGTGTGCATGTATTGGGTCTTGTCAGCAGCCCGCACGTGAGGGGGCGTGTTGGAGTGTGAAAGTGGGTATTGTCCCACATTGATAAAAATACAAAGAATCTGAAAGTGGGTGTTGTCCCATATTGATAAAATTGAAGGGCTTGAGCATGTATATAAACTTGTGAGTTACTCCACCAATTGCCAATTGGTTTTGGGATGGAACCCCTTATGACTTGTATGCATTGCTCGGTGGATTAAGGCCCGATTTATGAAAAAATTTAACATCTTCGAACTTCGCCATGAGGAAAGGTCCTTTCTGTGTCGGGATTTGGTCCATCGAATCAAAGCACACCACATTTCTCCACTTCTAGAGGTACCAACAAGTAACAAGGAATTTTGTTGGCCGACTCAAGTCATTCTTCCTCTTCTGAGAATTCTCTTTAATCCAGCTCATTACCTCCATGTTTGACACAACACACTTCGGACCCTTGGTTTCAAGAAAATCCCAAATTTCACACACTTGTGAACAACCTCTCAGAATATGGTCCATGTCCTCCCCTTCCCCGTCACACACTATGCAATTCATATGGCTAGCTAGACCTCACCTACATCTGTTCACATTGGTAAGTAATTTGGCATGCATAGCCAACCATGCGAACACGAGGACCCTTTGTGGTGTATTAATCCTCCATAACCACTTCCAAGAATTCTCTTGTGGCAACCATTCTTCTTGCCGAACGAACAATATAGCCGACTTGATGGAGAAACGCCCGAAGACTCACCTTTCCAATAAAGGCTCTCCGCTGCTTGATCCCCAAATACCTCAACGGAGGCTATTTTTTGGAGCATTTTTGGCGGCAGCAGCTCTCTGAGGTCTTCCCATCTCCAACCTGTTTCGGGCTCCCAATAATCAGCCACCAGCCGGCCCTGATCAGCCAGTTGAACTGGGCTAAGCGCTTGCTCAATTAATGGTCTTTGGTCCACGCAGCTATGCATCCAGAACCTCGTTGTCTTCCCATCTCCAATGAAGTGGCCGACTCCTCTTTGCATGAGTGGAAGATTCTCAGCAATGCCTCTCCAAGTACTCGAGGCAGTGCCCCTAGCTTCTCGAATCTCCAAGTCCGGGGTACGGCAGTATTTGCTCCTTAAGACCTGAGCCCACAAAGCATCTGATTCGGTTTGCAATCTCCATCCAAGTTTCATGAGGGATGCCGAATTAATTTGCCACATTGATCACAGTCCCAAACCTCCATTGTGCTTGGACTTAGTCACCAGCTCCCATGAGGGTAGATAGACCCGTTTCTCATTAGCGGTACCTCCCCACAGGAATCGTCTGGTCTTCCGATCAATCTCGTCACAAAGTGATCTGGGTAATTTAGCCGTCTGCATAGCATATGCAGGGATTGCGGCAATGGTAGATTGAACAACGTTAATCTCTCGGCCAATGAGAGACACTTGGCCTTCCATTCCTCTAGTCTTCTATCCACCCTTTGTACCATCTCCTGATAGGTTGATCTAGTTATTCTTCCATGGATTGTGGGCACTCCTAAGTATCTCCCCAAAGTCCTCTGTGCTTGACATCCCAGAATGTTACAAATGGTCGTTTCCATGCTTTCCTCAGTTTCTGGAGAAAAATAAATCTCAGACTTTGAGGGATTAATTTTTTGCCCAGACGCTCGGCAAAACGTATCTAAGCATGCTTTTATCAAGTTTGCTTGCTCACTTGTCACATCCGCAAATAATATAATGTCATCCGCAAAGAACAAGCTTACTAGTTGTGGACCTCCTCGGCTCACTTGAATGGGCCTTTAGACTCCCAGCCACACAGCATCTTCAATTAATTGTGAGTCTCTCCATGCATGCGACAAAAATATATGGTGAAAGGGGTCCCCTTGACGAATCCCCCTCGAATGCGTAAATCTATCCATTGGTTCATTGTTCCACACGATACTCATGGTATGAGTATAGTTTGTATACCAGTACTAATCAATATGGCATTAATATTATCTGCTATGTGTTTGTTTTAGCTAAACAAGAAAGCGCCCAGTTAGAGACCGAAGCGTTTCGATCTCTAAATGAGGCAACCCGGTCTCTAAATAATTTTAGAGACCAAACAGAGACCGAAAATCTTCGGTCTCTAAACCTTTGGTAGCAATTCAAATTTAGAGACCGAAAAGCGCACAGTGGTCTCTAATTGAGACCAAATCTGGCCGGTCTCTAATTGAGACCAAGTTAGTGGTCTCCAACTGAGACCAAGCTGAGCCGGTCTCTATCTGAGACCAAAAATGAGCTGGTCTCTAATTGAAACCAAATGTTCTGGTCTCAATTGGAGACCAGCCACGTCGGTCTCTAACAGAGACCAACTCTGGCCGGTCTCTAATTAACACCAAGTTCCGTGGTCTCCATTGGAGACCAAATTTGGCCGGTCTCTAATTGATACCAACAGTGTTGGTCTCAATTGGAGACCAACAAATTTGGTCTCAATTGGAGACCAATATATTTGGTCTCAATCTGAGACCAAAATTATTGCTTCGGTCTCCACTGGAGACCGGTTACCGGTCTCAATTGGAGACCGATTTTCAGGTTGGTCTCCAACACAGGCTGATGTTCCTGTCTGCCTGCGTTTGAGACCAAACTTTCATTTCAGTCTCAAACAGAGAGCAGAATATCAATTTCGGTCTCCAACCTGGGCATATTGTTTGCTATATACACACCGCGTAGTTCAGCATCCCTAAATTACATCGAAATTACACAAAATGCACCAAAATATCCACAATTTCGCATTCCACGAACACAACAATTACAGAGTTCAATCGGTCACGTGCATGAAATTCATAGCCCAATGTTACAGAGTACGACGATGCCTACATCTACACATAGCCGAAATTACAATTAACGGGTATGACTACACATACCTATATCTACGACGATACCTGAGAGTTGTCCGCACGGGTGGGGTGGCCAAGCAGCACCGAAAAGCTATCAAACCGAGCATTAAGCTCCAGCAGCCCAATCCGTTGCACATCCATCTCCTTCCTGGTAGCTTCCAACTCCGCCCTAGTACTACTCAACTCCTCCCTAGTCCTACTCAACTCCTCCCTAGTACTCCTCAGCTCCTCCTCTGTCGAATGAAGTCGAGCTTGAGTTGTTTGCAGCTCATTCTGTGTCGCTTGCAACTGATCTTGGAGCTGGGTTACTATGGGAGAAGAATATGCCGAGGAAGTGTTGCCGCCATTACGCCTGGACGTGATCGGTCTCTCAAACATGGCTGCACCTTCTCTTCCAAGTTCGTATATGGAGCCCTTGTCACTCCAGCCTCCACTTGCCTTGAAGAACAGGTGATCATCTGCTGCGGAACCGACTTACACATCAGTTCCCACTTTCAGCTGCTCATATTTTTCCTGCATCGTTTGAATCAAATCAGGAAGGCAAACAAGTTACATATGCGTACATTTCAGACATCTACGTAATGAACGAAGCTTCAATGTAATACTTACATACACACTCTGTGCGTACTCATCGCACCAAATGCGGTGACCGCTCTCATCAACCTTGGAATGAGTGGTGGCAAATAACTCAGCAACCGAAGGTCTTCTTCCCAGTTGCTTCGCCTGTCACATACACATATATATTTCCACATGGGCAACTTTTCAAAGTGAAGATAATATATTTCACTACAGCAGTTAACATTTTCATACCAGTCTCTGAGCCCACATTGTTGTAGATATTGACCCCTGACTGTGCCCAATCTTTGCCTTCGGCCCTTCTACCTTGTTCTTCCTGTTTCGCTCCGATCGCTTCTTGAAATCCTCATCTGTTTCCCTCTTGGTCTTCATTGCAGTGCGAATACCATCAGTCATCCAATGAATGATCTTCTCTGGCGTGTCCTTCGCGGTCTTGTGCACTATATCCTTCAGTCTGACACGGACCTTCTGCTGCCATTCCCTTCTGACTAAGTCCTCATGCTCAGGATCCCATGTGAATCGTTCCTGCACATGCAAGTCACAAGAATGATTTAGTAACATACATATTTAGTGTACTGTGTAGGTGGGTTACTGCAGTTATGAATAAATCAATTTGGAAATTAATCTCACCTGTTAAACGTGCACAAAAAGCACTACCATATATTAATATATTTACGCCTTCATGTATCTCACTCTTGGTGTGCATGGGGTGCGGATTTGTGTGCGTGGTTATGTATATACAGTTCTAGAATGAAACTGACACAACTCCGTCGAAAGAAACGGACAGAGTTCCGCCTTAAAATTGACCATAACCCAGGCTTCAAGCCATACAATGCCTCCCTGTAATAAATAGATGAACAACACACATTCCCACGCTCAACAGGCCACACGCCCGGAGTAAACCAATTACACAATTCAACGGATCACACATCCGGATTATTGGGGACGACATTCGAAATAAAAAGGACAACCAACTCATTACACATTTATTCATGTCTGTATGAACATAAATATGCATATTCGTGTATATGTATACGTGTTTATGTATGTGTATGCGTGTATAGGTATGTGCATATGCGGGTATATGTATGTGTATACACGTGTGTATACATACACACACACACACACACACACACACACACACATACACACACATATATATACCTCGAAAGAAACGGACAGAGTTTCGCCTTAAAATTGACCATTACCCTGGCTAAAAGCCACACATTACCTCCCTGCAATAAATAAAAATACAACACACATTCCCACGCTCAACGGGCCACACGCCCGGAGTAAACCAATTACACATTTCAACGGATCACACATCCGGATTATTGGGGATGACATTCGAAATAAAGAGGACAACCAACTCATTACACATTTATTCATGTCTGTATGAACATAAATATGCATATTCGTATATATGTATACGTGTTTATGTATGTGTGTATACGTGTACATGTATGTGCATATGCGGGTATATGTATGTGTATACACGTGCGTATACATACATATATATATATATATATATATATATATATACGTATGTATATACACACACACACACACATATATATATATATCCCTCGAAAGAAACGGACAGAGTTCCGCCTTAAAATTGACCATTACCCTGGCTAACAGCCATACATTTACCTCCCTGCATTAACTACAAATACAACATACATTCCCACGCTCAACGGGCAACACGCCCGGATTACATACATACACATCTCAACGGATCACACATCCGGAGGATTGGGGTTTACATTCTAAAAAATCGGGGAACACAATCTCATTATACATTTTTACATATATGTATGAACATAAATATGCATATTCATACGTATCCCTCGAAAGAAACGGACAGGGTTCCGCCTTGAAGTTGACCATTACCCTGGCTAAAAGACCTACATTACCTCCCTGCAATTAATAGATAAACAACATACACCTCCATGCTGAACGGGCCACATGCCCGGCGTAAACCAAGTACACCTCTCAACGGATCACACATCCGGAGAATTTGGGTTGACATTCGACAAAAAGGGGGAAACAAAATCAGTATACATATATTGCAAAGTGTACAATCCTTACCTTAAAACAATTCCACCAAAACCGCTTGTGATCCGCAGGGGCGTCCCACTAACACGTGAAAGCATCCTTGTAGTAGGTACGAATAGTCTCGGAGATGGCTCGTGCGACATCTCGATCACCAAACCTGCGATACAGCATTGCCCACAAATTAACGGAAATCGTATGACGTCTTGGGCTTATGAATTGTGAAAGTTACTGATGCTTACCACTTGTCAGTGTTAGGCACAAGTTGGACCCGTGTGAATGTAGCGCTAGCGCCCTCTAACAGGAACTCCGGAGGCTGCGTCTCCTGGGAGTCGTACTGGGTAATGGCTCCGCTCGACCCGTCTATGCTTACCTACTCCTACACCATGTCATGGAAATCAATTAGAGAAGTGCATGCATTTAAATTTGAAAAATGTATGCCAAACAATACTAAATAATATACCATTAGCAATGTACGATATTGTGTTCTGAAGCTGACAAAATGCATGAATACAGTACGGGAACAACTAATACGCAACCTGGTATGAATGCATGTTACATACACAACATAACATATAGTAGTACATGATGCCTTTACAGTTTAAACACATTTGACGTACGTAACACAAGGTCCATGTTAGGAAGACGCAAACTGCGTCTTCATCACATCGAATTGCTCTACAGGAATATTGATTCGGTGAAGTCGTCCCCATCATCGTCGTCGACGGTATCATCGTCTTCATCCAGTAACCCGTCCAGCGATGCAGCTTCAGAGCCATCGTCGACGCCCTCAACCTCCTCATCATCAGTGTCATCCGTTTCATTCTCCTCTTCTTCTACGATGAGAACATCTTCGTGCACATCAACATCTGCTAGATTAGGCGGGTTGTCGTTTTCATCCACTTGGAATGGTGCATCCTCTTCGGGGGCATCAACTACAGGTCTCGCTTTCATTCTGACCACTGCCCACCAATCCTTTTTAGTGTTGTCCTTCATAGGATAAGGCATGAAGCAAACTTGGGTGACCTGACTGGCAAGGACAAATGGATCGTACTTGAGATATCTCTTTGTGTGATTGACATCAACTAATTTGTACGTGTCATGGATAACAACACTGTTAATACAGTCATACCAATCACACTTAAACAATATCGTCTTATAGGAACGAATATCCCCAACATAGTGCAACTCGATGACATCTTGTAGAACGCCATAATACTCCCTTCCATCCGTTCCTTTGACGCAAACGCCATAATTCATTGTGGCCTTGTTTTTCCCATATTCGTATGTGTGGAAGTTGAAGCCATTGACATAGTAATGATCCCAACGACGAACACATTTTTCTCAATGTGCATGACATCAAGGTTGTGGCGTATTAACAACTTGCTCCAGTAAGGTAGTTTCCAAAATATGCTACGTCTGGTCCAATTGTGTGACTGTCCGTACCCATCCACTTTTCCCTTGTGATCTGTTGCCGTCGGGAGGGAAGAGACACGACTCCAAACCTGCTCCTCGGTCAGCATAGGAGGAGGTTCAGAATGGTCCTCCCTGTTTTTGTAAAATGCAGATTTGTTACACTGGAATTTATGATCTGGTGGGAGAAATTGACGATGACAGTCAAACCACGATTGCTTCTTCCCATGGGCTAGCCTGAATGCTTTTGTGTGTTCCATACAGTAGGGGCATGCTAACCTTCCGGCAGTCGTCCAGCCAGAAAGCATGCCATGTGCGGGGAAGTCACTCACAGTCCATAGAATTGCAACCTTCATTACGAAATTCTGCCTCAGGGAGACGTCATATGTTGGTGTTCCTTCATTCCACAGTTGCTTCAGTTCTTCAATAAGAGGTTGCATATATATGTCAATATTTCCTTTTGGATTCTTCGGACCGGGAATGAGGAGAGCAATGAACTTGAACTGTCTTTTCTTGCACATCCATGGGGGCAAATTATAAGGGGTAACAATCACTGGCCAGCATGAATATGTTTGACCATAATGACCAAACGGAGAGAAGCCATCAGTGCACAACCCTAGCCTCACATTACGAGATTCGACGCCAAATGAAGGATAGGAAACGTCTAGATGTTTCCATGCCTCACTATCAGATGGGTGTGCCATGACCCCAGGAGGCCGCTTGTGCTCATGGTGCCACTGCATACTCTCAGCAGTTTTCTTTGTTGCATAAAGTTGTTGTAGTCGCGGTCCAATAGGGAAATATATTAGATGCTTTCTTGGGATTTGTCTCCCTTGTTGGCTGGTCCTCAAGTACCTACCTTCATCACAAAAAAAGCATCTATCGAGCCCCTCTGCCCCCTTCCAGAATAACATGCAACCATTGGGGCATACATCTATTTTTTGATGTGGAAGTTGAAGACCCGCAAGCAACTTCTTCACTTCGTAGTAATTACCGACCATGTTGTTGTTATTTGGGCATATATCCTTTATGAAGGATACAATACCATCGACCGCGCGATGGGGTAGATCATATTCACATTTCAGATTTGCAATCCGCGCAGCAGCTTTAAGCAGTGACATTCTACATCCCTCGTACAATGGTCTCTCCGCTGCCTGGATTAGTTCAAGGAACTTCTTCACATCGTCATTTGGTTCATGCTCCCCATTGTGCGGCACATATTGCACTAATGCAGATGCCGCAGGTGCGTACGCATCCATCACCAAATCTCTCATAGGGTTGGGTGTCACTTGTGAATTGGATGAGGAAGTTGCAGCTGCATCATCTTCCAGGAATGTCTCACCGTGATGCACCCACCTATAGTAGTTTGGATGAAACCCTCGTTGGTACAAATGTAATTTGATTGTGTCCACATCAAGGTACGGTACATTGCGGCACTTCACGCAGGGGCACTTGAGTTTTTGGCACCTCTGAAACTCTTCTTGCGCACAAGCAAAACTGATGAACTCGTCCACTTTCTGAACGAATGTCTTGCTCAAATACTTCCCCTCTAGTCTGTTGTACATCCACAACCGACTTCGATCCATTCTCCCTTGACGAACTATACACATATTGCTGGCAAGTCATAATTACGTACATACATAATCATATGTACATACATACATGTGTGCATGCATGCATATATGAATATGTACGAACGTTAACGCTGGTACGTATATAGCTATGCATGTATACATACATACATACGTACATACATACATGCAAACATACACATACATATAAATATTTATGTGTGCGTAGATATATGTGCGTATATGTGTCTCTGTGTGTGTGTGTGTGTGTATATATATATATATACACATATATATATATATATATATATATATATATATATATAA
>JAKOGI010000556.1:475000-523152 GCA_029747015.1 Carnegiea gigantea | reverse complement strand
TATGTGTATGTATATTACGGAATGCGTTTTGCGTCATGGGATGTCTAGACTCTCTCGAGCAAATTTGTAGAATTGGCTAAGTCTTTCCAATGGCATAAAATTGACGTAGCTTATTTTTAAGAAACTATGTCGGGGTGTTAATGCGAAGGAGATTGATGGATATAGGCTTTGGTACTCTAATTATCATGGAGCCAAAGTGGAGTTAGCATTTTGGTCGAGGCGAGGTTAGTGGTGCAAGTTATTGAGGTGAGGCATAGGAGTTATCGCATTATATCTATCAAGTTAGTGGTGGTTTTGGGGATTATTATTATAGTGTGTGTGCGCGTGTGTATATCTACCTCAAATAGGGTGGGGAGAGGATGTTAAGAAGTTGTTATGGGAGGAATTAGATGAGGTTACCTACATTGTTCTATCGCAAGGGAGACTTTCTATTGGGGCCAACTTTAATGGGCATATATGAAGGTCCAGGGTTGGTTATGAGGCGGTACATAGAGGTTTCATCTACGGGGGGAGAGAAAGTGAAGGTATGTCTATTATACACTTTGCGGTGGCCTACAATACATTGATTATTAATTTCTTTTCATGATAAAGAATGATTACGTGGTAACTTTCCAAAGCGGCAACACTAGGACTCATATTGATTTCTTTATTTATAAAGGCAAGTAATAGGACGGAGTGTAAAAATTGTAAAGTGATTCCAGGTGAGTGCTTAATGATGACACACTGGGTACGGGTTATGGATGTTAGGATTAAGTTTGAAGAGGAATAGGAGAAGGGTGGGAGACTGTAAAGTTAAGTGGTGAAATCCGATTAGGGTGAATGCGAATAAGCATTTCAAAAAGATCAAAACATAACGCAATTGGAAACCATCAGGGGATGCAGACAAAATGTGGAAAGAGATGTTGAATTATATTCGATGAACAACTACAGAAATTTAGGAGTCTCTAAAGGGGGGTAATGGGGCATTGAAAGGAGCTTGGTGTGGAATGAAGAGGTGAAGCAGAAATTTCAGGCAAAATAATATAAGAGGCATACAAGGCTTTTGTAGGCAGTGGGATAAAGGAAGAAAAAGATGTTAGTAAAGGGCGGTACAAGATTACGATAAGGAAAGCTAGGAAAGTTATCACGATAGCAAAGAGCAACACTTATAAAAGGTTACATCAAAGACTAGATTCAAAGGAAGGTGAGAAGGAGGTCTTTAAGCTTGAAAGGGCTAGGGAAAGAATAATGAGAGACCTGAGTAGTGTGAGGTGTATTAAAGTTGAAGACAATAAGGTCTTAACCGAGGACACTATGGTTCAGGAAAGATGGCAGAACTATTTCTATAAGCTCTTTAATAGGGTAAGGTTTGACAACTCCTAACTTAGGGAGCAAAGGGGTCAAGAGGAACAACAAAACTCTAGCGCCTATCGTCTTATCTCGAAACAAGAGATTAGAGAGGCACTGAGGAAGACGAAGGCTGGAAAGGCAATTGGCCCAGATAGTGTCCTGGTGGATATTTGGGAAGCGTTTGGGTGAAAAGGGCCTTAAGTGGCTAACAACCCTTTCTAATGTTTTATTTAGGATAGTAAAAATGTCTCATGAATGGAGATTCAGTACCGTTATCCTACTTTATAAGAACAAGGGTGGTATTCAAGACTGCAATAACTATAGAGGTATAAATTTGGTTAGCCACTCAATGCAGCGTTGGGATAGGGTGATCGAGGGATGACAGAAGGAGTGTAATAAGCGGGATTCTTAATCCGGGCCCAACTATTTGGGTTAACGTTTTCGTTAACCGTGCTCTATTTAATTGGCCATGTTAGACTATTTAATTGTGTACTAATTAGTTGTAATATTTACATGGAGTAATCTTATTAATTTTCCTAATTTGTTACATAATTACGTGAAGATCAGTGAGTTCGTTAAAATTAAGCTGTGGCATAATTATGCAAAATTAGCAAGGCGTGTGAGAACATTTTGGGTCAAGCTTAAGTGAGATCAGATGACTTGGGACCGAATCGACTTTAGTAAGTGAGATTAAACAACCAAAAAAATAAAAGAAATACAATAAAAAGCGGCCGAAGCCCCTTCTTATTCACGCGAATATAGGTAGAGAATAGGGGGGACGTAGATGCCTCTGCAACCAGCAACCACTGCTAGGAGAGAGGGGGGGAGAGAGAAATGTAGGCAGTGGAGCAGCAGTGACACACCGGCGAAACACCCGCTAGTCGCATCTCATCGGCCGACTCACGCACCAGCCCGAAAAAGAGAGAAAGAGAGAGGCGAACAGAGAAAGAGATGGAGCAAGAGTGGCTTGGTGCATTCGGTGGAAACAATGGCGACAACAATGACAGGCTGTCTTCGGCCAGTGACAAGGCTGTTTGCTGGGACCCACGCAAGAGTGAGGAAGGGGTGAGGAAGGAGGACTTGACTCAAATTCGAACAACCTAACCCTAAACTGCGTTCTAAAGTGTGGAATTCAAGGTAAGTGGTTCTTAATTTCCTAATCCACTAATATTTTGCAAGCTTTGAATTTACAGGTAGTGAATTAATTTGAGTATGGTTTGTGTACGGAGTTGATGTTTTAATAGAGATGAATTTGATTGCTTGAAAATTAGAGACAGTAGGCTGAGTATTTGGCTAATGATAAAGATTTGGGTTTAACACTGAGTTAGTTTTAAGGACTTTTGTGGACGGTGCTGCGAGGATGGAGCCCGGGTGGGGTTGTGTGAAAATTAATAACTTATGATGCTGTGTCACTGCTGACTAATAGAATTCATTGTTGTGTGTTGGTCATTGAATATGTTATCTTACTCAAATGTTGATGCACGCATGTCATGTGGCTTTGGGAAAGGGTTGAGAATCAGCTAAATGGCTCACAAATCAGGTCTGATAGTGAACCGAATTCATGAACTATATGGTTGAATTAACTGTCTTGATATATCCTAGACGAACAAAACTTGCCTGTTGATTTCATTCCACGCTTTAGATGTTATAGCACCTATATTAGACACCATGTATAGACTGCACAATGACTCAATTGAATTGTCCTGCGGGTCGAACCATTAAAATAGGAACTTGAGAATGAGGTAACATATGACTTTAAGGGTACGAGCTTGTTTAAACCATTCACTTCATACAAATTGGAACGAATTTAATAAACAAAAATAAGAAATTGAATTATATTTTCATACCACTGAATGCCTTTAGGCAGAACTAAGTGTCATTATCTCATAACTATCGAATTTTGAATTAAACTAAAACTCCTGTATGTAAAATTGGTAGCTATTTGGCTTTTAGTGCATTTATAAGCTTGCCTTCCCTTTTGATGGTGTATGCACCATGTGTGCTATGTGTATATACCATGGCTGAGTTCCTTGCCAAACTGTTGTAATCTTAGCTGTTTAAGATTGTTTACATGTTTAAAGGTCTCAACTAAATGATTTGTGAACTAAGAGTCATTTGCTTGTTACAATGACTAAAGCAATGTGAATTACGAATAGATACATTCACAATATGCTTAAAGGCGTGCATTGATAAGTGTGTAAGCGAACTGCTTTGATATGGCCAGTGTGCTGAGTTATGTGGTTAATGACGACTGTTAGACCGTTCGTTTGATAAGAATGCTTTTAAGCAAAACTGATTATAAGTAACTTGTAACTAATGGCTCCAAAAACGAGATTTAACATTCCTTACTTTGAAAAGAGAATGCATACTTGGTCATTAATTCATTCATAAGCATGTCTTGTCAAAATGAATGAATATATGATTTTCACAAGTTGAAGGACCTTATTCACGCATTTCAGCCTTCTTGAGATTGAAAATGACTTTGTTGTGATACAATTAGAATCTTAACGCAAATGTGTTTAAATTAAGATACATCTGAAATATTTTGGGCTAGGAGAATGGTACTAAATGCTTGGACAAATGTTTAGGGAGCAGACTTGATATACAGGAACCCTAATTCCTAGGGAGTAAATCTAGAAGTGGGAACTGTAGAAGACCCTAACGAGGGTAATGGCCCATTGATTATGAGAGTCCATGAGGATGATATGAAGGGCGAGTGTAGATCTCCGCCAAGGCGAGTGTAGGTCTCCCCTATAAGCATGTATATGGGAATCTGATGCCCCTCAAAATGATTTCGTACCTGTTATGTGATGAAAACTCCTCATTCGAGGACTATGCTAACACAAAGATTGGAAAAGTCCATTTATTTTTGAAATGAGCTTTTATTGAGTTCCATATGATTTTCCTTTGAACAACAATTGTTCTATAAACATTTACTTCAGTTTAAGTAATGGCCCTTTCCTTCATGTGTTAAGTCTAATCTCTTACTAAAAAGAATTCCAGTTGGTGATTTTAATTGAACTTATTAATGATAGGTGTTTAAATGTGAAGTAAGTGCTCCATCATTCTCTATAACTGAATTTTTGCATGAGTCCGTTTGTTTTTGCCTGGTATGCCTGTTATGTGATGTTAAGCAAGCGATCATCATTCGAGCTACACGACACATAGTTTGGGTCAGTTGAGAACTCTTATGCATGAAATAGAAGGAGATTAAGAATATCTTTTGCATCTTCAAGGATTATGAGGTAATAATGAATATGGGAGACCTTATGTGATTATTATGTGATATTAAATATCAAAATGTGCGTGATTGCTACTTAAAAGTATTACGTGTAGATGTTTTATTTTTCTCAGGGTTGAGGATCACTTACTAAGCATGTGGTATGTTATCCCCTCTTTATTTTCCTTTTTTCCCAAGTTTTCGATGTGATAGGTAGAAGTTGATTTACATAAGTCCAATTGAAGTCTCACACTTGCTTCAAAAAAGGTGTCATGTGTGCATATATATATGTAGACTTATGAGTTTAACGATGTCAGATGATATATCCCTAGATTTCCAAAATTTATGTAAATAAAGTACTTTGGTTCGTGTATTACATGTTAAATAGCAGTCACTCTGAATAGCCATGTGGGCCAACCATTTGAATAACAGGCCGTTTGTTTTAGTTGATGTTAGTTATTTTTGGGATGTAAACCCCAGTGCTCCGGATGTGTGATCCGTTGAGTTATATCTTTTGTTTCCTTCTTTTGCTATTGAACTTTATTATATGCTCCGGACATGTGGCCCGTACAGTTGTGGACTTCGACATGTAGCCATTAAGCTTGCTTTAGTGTTCTTTTATACTTCTATTCATTGCAGGGACCTAATATAAGACTTTAAGCCTGGGAAATGGTAGGTTTTTAGGTGAAGATTTATCTGTTTTGCTCCAGAATTTAAGAAAACATTAACATACATAACCCTAGGGGATACGAGTGTTACTAATGGTATTAGAGCAAGGTCTTGTGACCACAGGCCGTGACCTAAGTCTTGCATTTCATGTAGCTACCTAGGAACATGTTTGTGATGATGTGATATATGCCATGCTTTTGCACGTAAATGCATTTTAGTATGAACATTGGTGCGTTTGATTAACTATGTGTGACTTGAGTGAGCTGATTGATTGAATGAATGAACCATTTGCTAGAGTATAGGTTGAATGACTTGTATTCTCATGAATAGGCTAAGTGTTAATTCAATCAAAAATTGCTTTGTATATACATCTTGGCAATTTAAATAGAAAGTTTAAAGTACACTTGGTTTGAACTCAAACGATTGGAAAAATCTTAACTCTAAGTTCATTCTTGCCCTTAAGGTATGATTTGCTGCTTGAGCCCATAATGGAATGGGCAGATGTACTCAATGGTTGGTAAAGAAAGGGCTAGAAGCAGTAAATCTACTTTCTTTTTAAAATCTAGAAATTTTAAAAATTAAGATCTTTCCTAATTAGTGAGTTAAAGTTTTTCAAAAGACCTTTCTAATTATCTAGTTCGGTGTTACTACTGCATCTGAAGACTTGTATTCGCTTTACAATGATGTCCGGGCCTAGTTCTATGAGCATAAGTTTTTATGTGTAACCGGATCTTTTGGATATATAGATGCTAAGATGCATACAGTACTTGATCGTTAATGATGAGTTGTTAGAGAGAGACTAGAGGATTACTTTTCATAATTGAAGGATCTTTTAGATGATATGCCTTTTTATGTAAATTCTCAATTGCTAAAGGAACTAAGTGAAGTCTTCGTATACATGCATGTCAATATGAGTGGTTGTGATGGGATCTTATTGATTGTTGCATAAGTATTATTATGAGCCTTCCGTATACTTGCCAATGATACATATATGTGGTCTTGATTTGGACTTGTTAACTATATATAGAGTCTTCCTTGCTTCCCAACATGCAACTATTGTTATCCACGAGTCAGCTAAGTGTTATGCTTATCGTGGTATGGTATTCTTATTATAGGATTAATAGTGTGCTGGCTATATCAACCCCAACACACCTAGAGCAGAGATACAAGGGAGAACCTGATAGACCTTGGAATTGTTATACCATATGCACCACCTCGTTACCTCCTGAGGCAATGATCCAGACCTTTCCAACATTTTCTTAAGCATTAACACCAAGTGCAGAAGCTGTAATGCCCCATGGTAGTAGGTAGAACCTTCCCTTCTGTACTACAAGTTCCTCGAACTTCTACAATTACCTTATAAGACAAAATGTGTTGTAAACAAATGTGTCGTAAAGCCTCAACATATATCTGTAAGACCATCAATGCCATTGTTCTTACCTCTTGTTAGTTGATCGATGGGTGACTTCTACTGATTTCGGGCAAGCCTTAAGATATATGTTCAATCCTAGATTATAAATGAGGGTTGCAATCAGGTCTACTCATATAGATGATCGTCTAGGGGCACTATTGCAAACCTGTATGTTTTAAAGCATAACCATGACATTATGCACAACGTAAAGACCCTGGAAGCATATATAGTCACTTAGATTAGTATGCGGGGGTCATTTATATGTTTTATTAGTGAATTGTACAGTACATGTACTTCTTGGTGTTTGCTTGACTTGAGTTTGGTTAAGCATGTGACAGAATTAGCCAAATGATTTAACTTACATAATTTGTTGCATGGAATCATCTTTGAGTCATTAATTACACTCCATGAATTTTTTGATCCCATACTATAACTTGAATAACTGTAGATGCACGTATTTAATGTATGATATGGAAAGCATAGGAGCTTGCATTCACATATTCTTACCCTTGTATTCTATATTTGGTCGGATGGCATACTAGTGGACCTCTGCCTATAATTGAACTCTTGATTCAAAGGCTTATGAATAAATGTGTGTGAAACAACCTTTGATATGACTGAACTGAATGTCGTGGCATAACTAAGTTATTTTGTACTATGTTTTGAGCTATAAGTGTCATATGCCCCATGGTAGTTTTCCATAGGAGATTCTAGAATGGTAATATAATAGTCATTATGCTTGCTATCATTACTATTTTACTATATCATGGTTATTGTATATGGCTTCACTACAATTCTGGGTACCTTGTGATTAGGATGTAGTGCTATCATTTTGCAGATTACCACTACTATTTTTGAGCCAAGGATGAACATTTACACATCTGTGTGCTTACTTATAAGCATTTTGAGTAAAATGAAAAGGTGCTAGGTGTACCCATAGTCATAATGAAGCTATACGAACAATTGGTCTATGGAATATGATTGCTGATATGATTAATTAAAGTTTATGATATGATACGACCTGTTTGTGTTGGGATATGTTCTTTGGATAATCTACTTGGGATAAAAAGGGACCTAGATTTAAGCCTATGAGCATAGCACTCTATTTGCATATTTCTATGATTAAGAAATAATCAGTTCTAAATAGGGACCCTAAGGCAAACATTATGATCACTAGACTATAATTGCATTATTTGATGCACGAATTCGTTATCAAACCTATCTTCTCCAAAGGAACACTTCTCTATCTCCCTATGGAAACTACAAGCCTCTTGGTGATAATGCCCATGCGAAACCACCTTACCTTGACAGTTAAACTCTCATGAAAGGGTAGTTAACCTATGTTAAGGCATTATAGGTAAGTAGATTATGTGTCAAAACCTATTCCGACTAAGAAATCAATCTTCTTGCCTCTCTTGAGCATCTTGCGTTCAGACCTATACTACACTTTTACTACATATCGAGCACACTCTTGCCATATAGCTTCTCCAAGTTTTGTCCTTACATGACAATTTATAGTTGCATATGTTATCCTCCTGGAAGTACTTGTTATATACATACTAGACTGATCCATGTTACTTATGATTCTTGGGCATGAGAATGCTGAGTTGTTGATTCTATGTGACTAATGTGATGCTATGTGATGCCCTTATTACTCCATATCCTATAGGAGCTTCTAGGTTAACCGACTTCTTAGATTGATTTGATGTCATACTTTAGAATGAACTTAAGCCAATTGAATGCGCATGTTGCAAATGACTGAACTGTAGACCCTACAATTTCGAGGATGAAATTGTTTTAAAAGGGGAGAATGTAATAGCCGGGATTCTTAATCTAGGGCTAACTGTTTGGGTTAATGTCTTCATTAACTGTGCTCTATTTAATTGGTCATGTTAGACTATTTAATTATGTACTAATTAGGTGTAATATTTATGTGGAGCAATCTTATTTATTTTCCTGATTTGTTATGCTATTGTGTGAAATTAGTGAGTTTGTTAAAATTAAGCCGAAATGTAATTACGTGAAAATACAAGTCATGTGAGAACATTTAGGGTCGAGATTAAGTGAGATCATATGATTTGGGACTGAATTGGGTTTAGTAAGTGAGATTAAACAACCAACAAAAAAATAAAAGAAAACGAGTAGAAAGGGGTCGAAGCCCCTTCTTCGTCTCGTGAACACTGGCAGAGAAGGGGGTTCGGATGCCTTTACGACCAGCAACCACCACAAGGAAAGAGAGGGGGAGAGAGAGAAACACAGGCGGCGGAGGGGTGGCAACACATTAGCGAACTAGTCGCCCGTCACATCTCATCAGCTGACTCACGCACCATTCTAAAAGAGAGAGAAAAAGGGAGGCAAATAGAGAAAAAGAGGGAGCGAGAGCGGCTTAGCGCGGTCAGTGCCAACAACGGTGGCAATGGCGACAGCCTGTCCGCAGCCAATGACCTTGCTATTTGCTAGGACCGGCACAAGAGTGAGGAAGGGGTGAGGAAGGAGGACTCGACCCAGATTCGAGTAACCTAACCCTAAATAGGGTCCTAAAGTGTGGAATTTCAAGGTGAGTAGTTCTTAATTTCCTAATCTACTAATATTTTACAAGCTTTCAAGTTACAGATAGTGAATTGATTTGAGTATGGTTCATATACTGAGTTGATTTGTTAATAGAGATGAATCTGATTGTTTGAAAATTAGAGATAGTGGCCTGAGTATTTGGCTGAGATAAAGATTTGGTTTTAACACTGAGATGGTTTTAAGGACTTTTGTGCATGGTGCTATAATTAGGGAGCCGGGTTGTGTGAAATCAATAAATTATGACGCTATGTCGCTGCTGACTGACAGAATTCGCAGTATTGTGCTGGTCATTGAATATGTTATCTTACTCAAATGTCTATGCATGCATGTCTTGTGGCCTTAGTGAGAATTGACAAGGGTTGAGAATCAGCTCAATATCTCACGAATCAGGTTTGATGGTTGCTCAACATGAAATTATAATATTTTATCCCCTTTTATTTTCTAATAATTGCTCGAAATAAATTATTGAATTGGAATTTTAATATTATTTTATAGGAATTGGAAATTTTAGAAAAAAAATAAACAACCAACTCAAGGATTGGATTAGGTCAAGAAAGGAAGAAAGAAGAGAAGAAGAACCGAGCCCAGTGGCCCAAGCTGAACAAAGCCTAAGTCGCACTCCTAGTCCGCCTTTTTTTCTCTCATCCCTCTTCTTCTCTCTCGGCCAAGTCGCGCCCCTTTGGGCCTGCTTAGCTATTCTAGCGTGTGGCCCAGTCACGCTTCCTTCTTAACCTTCTCCTCTTCTTCGACCCAATAGCTAGACTGGGCGAGTGCCCCAAATCAGCTTCTTTCTCACTTAACTCCCACACACCGAGCACGTGATCTCCAGCCCCTATTCTTCTTTCTCTGCTCGCTGCCTAGAAAAGCACGCACATCATTTTTGTGGCTACCATTTTGCCTCTCCCAGTTGTTTTACTCTCTCTCTTCTCATCAATTATTCCATCATCAACACCATCATCAAGCTGATGGTTACAAGAATTGGGCAAGGCTTGATTGGATTAATGAAGCAATCAAGAGGGGTTGAAGGGCTACATTTTTGCATCTTAAAATGAGGGGTTCGCTAGCAGCAAAAGGGGGGCATCAAAGCTTATATTCAAGTTCTGTATTTTTCTTTGTCTCGTTTTTGCCTGCCCAGATTTTGGATTTAGGTTTCAGCTTCAAATTGGTGTAATTTGGTTTTCGGTTTTGATTTCATTGGAATTCCAATTTAGTTCTGAAATAGCACACTGTTGGCTTTGAATTTCTGGTTTAATTACGCAGTTTCATCCCCTGTTTAATCGCTCTGTTTTAATCGAATTATGGGTTTATGGGACAATCTATGCTCGGATTCTATTTCGTACCTTTTGAATCTGGGTGGTTAACAATGGTTTCGGTTGTTTTAATGGCCTCTTGCACTGTGGTTAATTTTTAGTTTGGTGCTGATCGTCCTTTGCTTTAGTTAGGTTTGTGTTAGTAGAGTAGAGAAAGTACCAGAATAATTTCTTTCTCTAAAATTGCACTACTACTGCTTTGGGTTAGAGATGATCTATAAATTGGGTTGTTTTGCTGTTAAAGGTGCTATAATACTGGTGGTCTCTTGTTGTCCAATTTGGATTTTGCTTCTTGGTCAGTCGCTTCATTCCAGAATCTTCTTTTAGTTGTTTAGTCAAGTTAAATTTTGCAATTCTAGGCTTTCTATGATAGCAATGTACTAATTTAGGTTATTCATAATTTAATTCATAATTTATCCTTGAGGATAACACCCATAAGTGTTATAACGAACTAGTGTATACTTGCGGAAATTGCAACAAGTTTTTGGTGCCGGTGCCGTCGCCGATGATGGTTTTGGGAAATTCGATTGCCTCGAGTTGTAGTTTAGTTATTTGAGTCATTTGAGCAATTTGAGTTTTAGTTTTATAATTGTGGTTTTTGGTTTTGATTGAGTCGTTATTTAGTTTTAGTAATTTAGTTTAGCCTATTTCTAATTTTTGAATTAAGTTAGTATTTTGATTTTTGTTTAGAATTAGTTTCATTTTTAGAAGTTGTTTACTGCTTAAAAAAATAGTACTAACCAATCTAGTTTATGTGCAATGAAAGAAAAAGGAATAATTGAACAGAAAAAACAGTAACATTAGTGTAGGATTTTTATCAATTTTAGATTATGTTCAAAATTTTCTGGAGCCTTTCTTGTGTGATTTTTGCTATGCTGATATTTTTCATGGATTCAGCATAAATTTTAGAGTCTGTGTGAATTTTTCTGAAATTTTTAGGATTGGTTGGAATTTTCTGTAAATTTTAGAACTAATAATCTGTTTGCGATATTCTGCATAGTTTAAGGATAGAAAAAATTCGAAAAAAATATATTCATATCCCTTGTGATTGTGTTGAATTTCCTGTGTATAGAGTTCTGATTTTACGAGTTTTATTTCCTATTCTAGTCTTATTTTTTTAGATTTGGCTTGTTTAGGTTTAGTTTATTTTCTATTGTCTTTTAGTTTACTTGTGTTTTTTTTTTTTTTTTGGATGGTGATTTTGCTAGGGTTGGATTACTTTCTGCTTTTATATTTTTGTAACGATTGATTCACTTTTTAATTTTGTTTTGTGTTTTAGAAGAAAGGAAAAAATGTAGAAAATTCAAAAATTCAAAAAAATTAGAAAAAGAAAAACACCAAGACGAGAACTTTTTGTGAGGGTGCGGGATTTACATGACTGGTTAGGGTAGAGACCCTGAGAATAATAGACTTGTTAGGAGGAAATCTGACCGTGACTTAGACCCAAAACATAAACCCAAGCCGGAATTAGCAATGCAAGAAATGGCACAAGAAAGATATTTGAGTGATACTTTCTATCCTCTTAGAGCTGCTTTCCCATCTTGTTTTACTATACCTAACCTAGGACCAAATGTGACTTTCGTATTGAGACCTCACTATACTCAAATGCTCCCTAAATTCACAAGTTTAGAGAATGCTTATTTATTTTTGAGGGAATTTGAAGAAGTATGTTCTATGATGCATTTCCCTAATATCCCTACGGATGTTTTGTGAATGAAATTGATTCCTTTTACTTTGAAAGATTTTGCTAATTGTTGGATGTACGGCTTGGCTGTTAATTATGTTACTTCTTGGAATAATTTTGTAAGATTGTTCATAAAAAAATATTTTTCTAATGCCAAGCTTGTTAAGCTAAGGCATGAAATTAATTAATTTGTGTAACTAAATAGGAAATCATTTTAGAAATATTTGATAGGTTCAAAAAAAATTTGGCCTAGGATCCCCATCATGGTTTAGACCAAGCACGTTTATGCCAGATTGTATATGAAAGACTTGACCACAGACTAGAACCATGGTAGAGTCCATGTGTCAAGTGGCTTTCTTTCTAAGAGCATCATCGCTGCTTGGGAATTTTTAGAGGACTTAACTGAGAAGACTCTGTAGTGGGAAATTGCTCGCAATGACAGTCCAAGTTCTAGGTTTATAAGGGGTGGGTTGTATTTTATGGAGAGAATGATTAATGCTAATATGGAACGAATGATGAGAATGATGACTGAGCAGTTTTCCCAATTAGCATCATCTTCTAGGGAGCTAGATACTTTTTCAAGTAAACCTGAGGTGAAGCATAAGGTCACGCCTCCTCTTCTTCTGGTGCTAACCCTAGTGAGCCAGTGAGGAAAGTGAATGCAGTTATATCTATTTGATTTGGTTGAGAGATTGATGATTAAGTGAGTAATCCTAATGAACCCTGTATGTATCCTCACCAATTCTTTCAAAATTCTTCTTCTTCTTCTTCTTCTGAGAAACTGGTTCATCCAGTAAGTTAGGGGATGCTACTAATGGTATCCCCAATGATTTTGATAGTTCTTCACCTCCTGAGTCACCTTCTGAGAAAGAGGAGCCTAAGGAGAAAGAGTCCTCTAATCCTTCACCTCCTAGGGATTCTTCCTCCCTTTCTTTTGCTGAGAAAGTCCATACGACTTTACCTCCTTTTTCCCACAGGCTTAAATAGAAAGATCAAGCTCATATTAAGAAGATGAGAGAGATCTTCTCTCCAATCAAAATCAACATTCCTTTACTCGATGCTATGCAGCAAATGCCTCCATATGGTAGATTTTTAAAGGATCTGTGTACAACCAAGAGGGCTACTAGTGTCCTTAAAAAGGCTTTCTTAGCCTCTAGCACTAGTTCTATTCTTTCTCACCAGATCCTAGTGAAGTATAAGGACCCCGGTTGCCCTACTATTTCTATGGTTATAGGGAACCAACTTATTCATAGAAATTTGCTTCATTTAGGGGCCATTGTCAACTTAATATCCTTCACTGAGTATGTGTACGATAATTTTGAGTGAAAAATAAAGTGCCGCAAGTATACGACTATCGTCGTAGTACTTGAAGGTCGTCTCCACAGGGACGATGGAAGAGATTAAGGTCACTTAGCACGAGTTTAAACTGCTCTATCGACATCCTAAGCTAATTAAACAATAAAGAAGTTAAACATGGATTATGAACAGCAAACAGAGTCACAAAGGGAAAACAATGCTGCCCAACTAAAAAGGTTTGGGGAATGGTTTAAGTGCATCAAACGAAAGCATCGATTGAGTAATGAAAACTAGGCCTTGAATATAAACAAAGCAACAATCGAACCAATTTAAATCATTTAAACAGAACTAAAACCCTCAAACTCATAGCCACAAATCAAAGCTAAACAGAGTCAATGGTAGCATCTCAAACCAAAGTCGCATCAGAGCCTTCCAGTTTTCAAACGCTGAAGAGGGCAATAAGGAAGAAAATGAGCAACTGTGCAATGAACTATTTGATCACATCAACCAAACTACAAAAACATAATCAACTAAATCAACCGAACTACTAAAATCAACTAAATCAACTCAACTAAAATCAGAATATAATCACATCAACCAAACTACTAAAAAAACAAAAGAAAACTAAGCTACCAGGACGAGATTGAGAACTGAAACAGAGGAATAGAGCCACGACGCAAACCAGAGCAGGGGAAGGTTCGAATTCGACCATTCATGGCCCAGAAAATCAGAAACGAGCTTCAAGCCCATCCAAAAATGGCAGTCTCTCCATTACTGATGCTCCAACTAGAGCGAAGAACAGGGAGGGGGGATTTCAAAATTACTCAAAACTAGCCCTAAAAATATTGCAATTACCACTGAAGTTCATGAGTGACAATTCGAAATCAGCAATTCAAAGCCTAATTACATGAAATTAAAGGCTGAAAACAAATCTTAAAATCGAAACCCAAACCGAAAACAAACCTTAAATTTCGAATGACTGAAATTAAAATGAAATTAAACCTAAAATTTAACCTAAAACTTAAACTAAATCTAACCTAAACCCTAGATTGTTACCTAATAAATCTTCCAAAAGCGCCGCTACCCTTTAATTTATACAGCTTCTCTTCTCATCTCAATCGTCGATCTGGGCACGCATGGATGGTGAAGATGATGCAAGCTAGCGATGTGTGGAGCGTTGATGGTGATGCTGGTGGTGCTTAATGATGATGGCGATGCTGATGGTGCTTGTGGTATCCTGGTGTTCGAAAGAGAGAGAGAGAGATGGTGGTGAAGAGGAAGAAGCCGAGAATTGGGGTTTTGGGGTCTGGCTTTCTTAAAAGCCCGAGAGGAGAGAGAAGAAGAGATTATGAGAAATAAAAGAGGGGGGATTTTTTAATTTTATTATTTTTCTCATTTTGGGTTATAAAAGAAAGCGAACTAATGATTTTTTGGGTCGGGTTTGAGTCCATATGGCCCAACACTTCGTTTTCGGCATTTTTTCATCATTTTCCCACATTTTATTTGAATTATTCAATACCTACAAAATCAAATAAAATCAAATCTAAATCTAAAAATAGCAATTATTTCGAGCATAAATCAAGCATAAAAGTATTGTAAAAATAACATATTTTTAGCACAGACAGTATGAGAGGCTAGGGTTAGGTGAGCTGAAGCCTACCAAGATGGTCTTTCAATTAGCTGATAGATTGACCAAATTGCCTAAGGGTATAGTTGAGGATGTACTAATTCGAGTGGTGAATTTATTCACCTGGTAGACTTTGTGGTGATTGAGACTAAGAAAGTGCCCAATATTGCTACTTAAGTCCCTATGATTCTAGGTCGTCATTTCTTGGCCAGTGCTAATGCCCTCATTAATTGTAGGAATAGTATGATGAGAATGTCTTTTGGCAACATGACCTTAGAATTGTGTATCTTTGACATGCAAAGGCAGTCTTCTCATTTTGATGATATGGAGTTCTCTACTCTCAACTGGGTAGAAGATTCTATATTCGATGATGACTTTGATGATAGGTTTGCTACTAAGTATGAGTCATTTCTTGTGGATGATGAGGCTGAATATGACGTGTTTGAGTTTGATGACTTATGTTGTACTGCTGACTGCCTGCTTAGTGCTGTTTCTAAATTTGCTCATGAATCTATTTTCCCTCGTGCTCTTAAATTGAAACCTCTTCCTGATTTTCTTAAGTATGCATTTCGAGGACCTAATGAATCATTACCTGTGATTACTACTTCTGATCTAGATTGGGCCCAAGAGGACGAATTGATTGCCTTACTTAGATAGAACAAGAAAGCTATAGACAGAACAAGAAAGCTATAGGTAGGACTTTAGGGGACGTCAAGGGTATTAGTCCTTCAATTATGCAACATAGAATTCATTTAGAGGACAATGCTAAGTCCTACGGAGACTGCCAAAGGCGTTTGAACCCAACTCTACAGAAAGTAGTTAAGGAAGAAGTATTAAAATGGTTAGACCATAGGATTATTTATCCTATTTGTAATAGTGAGCGAGTTAGCCCTGCTCAAGTTGTTCCTAAGAAGACCCGTATTGTCGTGATTAGGAATGACAAGAACAAGTTAGTCCCTACTCGAGTCCAATCTAGGTGGCGTGCTTGCATAGATTATAAGAAATTGAATGCTACCACTAGAAAAGACCATTTTCCCTTTTCCTTCGTGGACTAAATGTTGGAGTGGTTGGTTGGACATTCCTTCTATTGCTTGTAGATGGATACTCTGACTATACTTAGATCTCTATTGCTCTTTTTCCATTCCCTTCATGGACCAAATGTTGAAGACGTTGGCTGAACATTCCTTTTTATTGCTTTTAGATGGATACTCTGGCTATGCTTAGATCTCTATTGCTCCTGAGGATCAGGAGAAGACTGCTTTCACCTATCCATTTGGGACTTATGCTTTTAGAAGGATGCCGTTTGGACTTTGCAGTACCCCTGCTACCTTTCAAAGATATATGATTTCTATTTTCTCAAATCTGGTTGAGTAGTGCATAGAAATTTTCATGGATGACTTTTCTATGTTCGGGTCATCCTTTGATGATTGTTTGCCTAATATGAAAAAAATGTTGGAACGGTGTAGGGAGAAAAACTTGACTTTGAACTATG
Source organism: Carnegiea gigantea (assembly GCA_029747015.1). Taxonomy (NCBI): domain Eukaryota; kingdom Viridiplantae; phylum Streptophyta; class Magnoliopsida; order Caryophyllales; family Cactaceae; genus Carnegiea; species Carnegiea gigantea. The sequence continues at coordinate 506,543 of JAKOGI010000556.1, read as the reverse complement.
ATGTATCTCTCAAGGGTTAAACTTAACTTAATTCAAGAGTGAAAGCTAAAACCAAGAAAGATTACAATTGAGGGAAATAAGGGATAGAACCTAAAATCTTTGGATACAGAATCACCATCAAAGACTAATCTAGTAAGAAACTGAGCTTGTTCAAGGATATAACACACCACTAAGAACAAGTATAGGGCCCTTAACCTTCATTAGGATATAGAAATACCACCTAAATAAGAGTTAAGACTCACTTGATCACCACCTAACTTGGCCTAAGTTAGGATAAGCAAGCAAAGTGTTTTAACAAACTCAAAAGAGCAAAACTCAACTTTCTTTAACCCAAAGTTCAAATCTGATTTACAAAATGAGCTTACTTGCCTACTTATACACATCCCTGCTTGCTTACCAGGAAGAGTTAGAGGTTTCTTCATGCTTAGGAAACCTCTAACTAGCTTAAAACTAGGTTACATTCTATTTAAGTACAGAGCATGCTTAACTAAGCTAATTATAAGCAATGAGCCTAGCTAAGCAAAAGATTAAAGACTAAACCCATCCTAAGCTCCTTAATTAGTCTTAAGAAGGATGCTTGCACGTAGAGGAGAGAGGAAAAGGCTGCTAGGAACAACCACTTTGCGACTAGCTAATCAGATTGTTCTTGCCTTTCTTCTTCCTTCGTCAATTGGTTGTGCTCTTCACAAGGCTAAAAAGAAGTCATGATTGTGTTCTAACTCCCTTTAATCACCATCCTTGCAGCAAATGGACTAAGCATGGCATTGGAAGACGAGTAACCACCAAATGCACCAATCAGGTGCGACTTGGCAATCTTAACAGTTTGGAGATTGTTTTTAGACGGCATATATCTCATGCGAAAAGTGAGCATGATTTGGATTTCCTTCCATAGAGGGAAAAATTAAGATGTCTACTAACCCTCCATAATGAGAAATTAAGGTTAAACTAGGTTTTAAATACATAAAACACCTAATTAATCAAACTTGGCAGATTGGGGTGCAATCTAGCGCGGTTTACAGAATGACCTTATTTCTCCTATTTTTACACAATTAAGCCAAGTCTTTTTTACATTCTTAGACAACTAAGACTTAGGGAACCAAAATATTCAAAAATAGTAGACTTAAACCTTAAGGAGGCCTGCGTAATTAAGCACACAAAATCGAGTTTATACTGGCACAGTCGGTTACTTTCCGGTATTGGAGCTCTAATTCTAATCTATCATACCTCCCAAAATACACGTGCAAATTGGGTTGTTCAAAAGCCCTTGGAAAGCGCAAGATGTCTATTTTTAGGCAAGCCCTCTTGGGGGATCTGATTCCTAGTAATTTGAGAGATATAGGTCAAATGGTGCAGGTGGTCCAGACTGGATCAGTTTCTATAACATTTTAAAAATGATCCCTTATGACCTATTTCTTCTAGACTTAACCAAGAACTCTTCTCATGTGCTCAAAACTTACATAAACGGGTTCCCAAAAAGTGGACTTATAGCTTTCTACATCCATTTTAAGCTTAAATAATCAAGCTTATGAAAACAAGGTATGTTTGCTGATTTGAACCCGGGTGATACTGTTTTGAACAGAAACTGAATGTGGGTCTTTTCTTAAACTTTGGCTGATGATTATGGCTTTTCTTGAATGTTTGAAATCCTAATGCATGCTGCATTGAGGGATCTCCATCATTCTCCCCTTGTTAAAAAGAATTTGCCCTCAAATTTGCTAAATAATCATCTGCCAAGTATAGACTTGAATTCGCCGAGCTGAAATACTACTAACCACCCAAAATAAGCCCTTTTTGGCCTTGAAAGTTGTTTTTCTTGCATCAATCTTTAAAAATACCTTTGAACCTTGTAGTTCATCTGGAGAAAGATGGTGAAAACGTTTATGGAGTAGAGTGGCTAATGGATAGTTTGGAGGTGGACCTTCGAACTCATCTTGAACATCAAGCAATGTTTAGTATGAGTAAGAATAGGGTCCAAATGCTCATGGTTCTTTTGTGGTTTGCTTTCATGGAGTTTAGAGGGGGACAAAGGTGCTAAGGTGTTCTGTTTTCTCCATTTATGATCAACGAATATACCTTGATGTTCTTGCTTTGTTCATCCTCATCATCTTAAAAACCACTCAAAACTCTCTCCAAAAGAAGCACTCGTCAGCTTTCTCCTCAACTTGTTCTTAGTTCTCCTCTTGATCACTCACTACATCTTCCTTATCGTGAACAGAACTGGTGGGACTAGCATGCAATTTCTGCTCTTGCTTCATCAATTCACGAAGCTGCCTTCTCAAGTACTTATTTTGAGCTTTGAGTTCTTGATTAAAAGCTGATGTAGCTTGGTTGCTCTTCAAAACAACCTTTATTTTCTCTTCTAAACTCATACTAGAACTCATGATGTAACTGGGTATGTAAGGGGCTGATTTATAGAATGTGTTTAGGGAATGTGTTTAGATTGATTTAGGAGCGTGGGGCTGAATACCAGGCCAAGGTGAAACTTAACTCTGATACCAAAGTTGATGTATCTCTCAAGGGTTAAGCTTAACTTAATTCAAGAGTGAAAGCCAAAACCAAGAAAGGCTATAATCAAGGGCAACAAAGAATAGAACCTAAACTAATCTTTGCATACAGAATCATCACCAACGACTAATCTAGTGAGAAACTAAGCTTGTTCAAGGATACAGATACCCCATTAGGAACAGGTTTAGGGACCTTAACCTTGATTAGCATACAGAAACACCACCTAAACAAAAGTTAAGACTCACTTGATCACCACCTAACACATCCTCAGCTAGGATAAGCAAGTAAAGTATTTTAACAAACTCAAAGGAGCATAGCTCAACTTTCTTTAACTCAAAGCTCAAATCCGATTTACACAATAAGCTTACTTGCTTACTTATACATGTCCATGATTGCTGCCTACGAAGGGTTAGAGGTTTCTTCATGCTTAGGAAAACTCTAATTAAGCTTAAAACTAGCTTACATTCTGTTTAAGTACAAAGCATGCTTAACTAAGCTAATTACAAGCAATGAGTCTAGCTAAGCAAAATATTAAAGACTAAACTCTTCTAAGATCCTCAATTAGTCTTAAGAAGGCTATTTGCACATGGGCCAAAGAGGAAAAGGCTACTAGGAACAACAACATTACGGCTAGCGGATCAAATTGTTCTTACCTTTCTTTCTCCTTCTTCAATTGGATATGCTCTTCACAAGGCTAAAAAGAAGTGATGTTCATGTTCCAACTCCCTTTAACCACCATCCTCATAGCAAAGGGACCAAGCATGGCATTGGAAGACTAGTAGCCACCAAATGCACCAATCGGGTGCAACGTGGCAGTTTCGGCAGTTTGGAGACTGTTTTTGGACACCGCATTTCTTATGTGAAAAGTGAGCATGACTTGGATTTCCATCCATGGGGGAAACCTTACGATGTCTACTAACCCACCATAATGAGAAATCAAGGTTAAACTAGGTTTCAAATACATAAAACACCTAACTAATCAAACCAAGCAGATCAGGGTGCAATCTGGCATGGTTTAAAAATTGACCTTGTTTCTTCTATTTTTACACAACTTAACCCAAGTCGTTTTACATTTTTAGACAGCTAAGACCTTAGGGAACCAAAATATGCAAATAGCAAACTTAACCTTAAGGAGGCCTACGTAATTAAGCACATAAAATTTTGGTTTATACTGGAGCAGTCAATTACTTTCCAGTACAGTAGCTGTAACTCTAATATGTCATACCTCCCAAAATACATATGCAAATTGGGTGTTCAAAAGCCTTCGGAAAGCTCAGGGAAGTCTTCTTGGAGGATCTAAATCCTAGTATTTGAGAGATATAGGTCAAAAGCTGCAGGTGGTCTAGACTGGATCAATTTCTGTAGCATTTTAAAAATGATCCTATGTAACCTATTTCTTCTAGACTTAACCAAGAACTCTTCTTATGTGCTCAAAACTTACATAAAAGGGTTCCTAAAAAGTGGATTTGTAGCTTCCTATACCTATTTTTAGTTTGAATAATCAAGCTTATGAAAACTGGGTATGTTTGCTGATTTGAACCCGGGTGCTACTGAGAGAAGTGTCACTTCATGGTTAAAAAGAGGGTAGTCTTGGGCCACATTATTTCTAGAGATGGAATTGAGGTAGACAAGGCTAAGACTAATCTGATTGTTAATCTTTCCCCTCCCACTTGTGTGAAAGAGGTGAGATCTTTCCTTGGATATGCTAGCTTCTATCGTCATTTCATTAAGGACTTTAGTAAGATAGCGAAGCTCCTAACCAACCTGCTAGGTAAGGATGCGCCATTTCACTTCTCTGAAGAGTGTCTTATGGTATTTACTCAACTTAAGAAAGCCTTGATCTTTGCTCCCATTCTTCATCCTTCTATCTGGGGAGAAGCATTTGAGTTGATATGTGAGGCGTTTGATAATGCTATTGGGGTTGTTTTATGATATCATGTTGACAAGAAGCCCCATGTTATTTATGATGCAAGTCACACTCTGAATGATGTCTAACTGAACTATACTATTATTAAGAAAGAATTCTTGGTTGTGATCTTCAGTTTTGAGAAATTTCGACCTTATTTGACTGGGTCTCATGCGATTGTCTATACTGATCACTTTACTCTTAAGCGTCTTCTTTCTAAGAAGGATGCTAAGCCTAGACTTGTGAGATGGACCTTACTTTTGCAAGAGTTTGATTGTGAGATTAGGGATAAGAAAGGTTCTGAGAACCTTATAGCTGACCATTTATCTAGGATTCTTTATGATAGAGAGAGTGAGTCCAGTATCTCTGAGTGCTTCCCTGATGAACAATTATATACTATCCACCCTGATCCTTGGTATGCTGACATTATAAACTACCTAGTTACTGGTAGGATCCCTGAGGTTTAGACCAAGAATAATAGAGATAGGTTCTTCTACCTTGTAAAATTCTTTGTTTGGGATGACCCTTATCTGTTTAAGTACTGTTCTGATCAAGCATTTAGGAGGTGTATTCCCGATAATAAGGTGAGAAGTGTCCTTTTGTTTTGTCATGACTAGGTATGTGGGGGGCATTTTAGTGGGGGAAAGACTGCAGCTAAAATTCTTCAATGTGGGCTCTATTGACCAACCTTATTTAGGGATGCTTTTGAATACTGTAAGAGTTGCCCTAGGTGCCAACAGTTGGGTAGAATAAGTAGAAGATATATGATACCATTGAGTCTCATTATTATGGTGGAGATCTTTGATGTGTGCGGTATTGATTTCATAGAACCATTTCCATCTTCTTTTGGAAATGAGGATATTTTATTAGTTATGGACTATGCTTCTAAGTGGATTGAGGCCATCACTTCTAGGACCAATGATGCTAAGGTGGTTGTGAAGTTCCTTAGGGAGAACATCTTTACTACATTTGGCACGCCCCTTGCTATCATTAGTGATTAGGGCACCCATTTTAATAACAGGTCTTTTGATGCCTTACTAAAGAGGTACTTCATAGTCCATAGGCTTGCTACTCCCTATCATTCTCAAACCAGTGGCCAAGTGGAAGTGTCCGATTGACAAATCAAATAGATTCTAGAAAAGACAGTGAGCAGAAACAGGAAAGATTGGGCTGACAAGCTTGTCGATACTCTTTGGGCTTATAGGACGACTTTTAAAACTCCCTTAGGTATGTCACCTTATAGGCTTGTTTATGGTAAGCCTTGTCATCTCCCTACTGAGATTGAGCATAGAGTTAGGTAAGCCATTAAGATGCTCAATGATGACCTAACTGAGGCCAGTGAGGAGCTCAAACTACAGCTAAGTGAGCTTGATGGGATACGAGCTGAAGCTTATGAGAGTGCTCGATCTTACAAAGAGAGGCCTAAGTTGTTTCATGACACACATATTCTTAGGAAAGAGTTTGTCTCAAGAATGACAGTACTCTTATATGACTCTAAGCTCCATTTATTTCCAGGGAAATTGAGGTCTCGACGGACGGATCCTTATATTGTCTCACGTCTTTTTTCCTATGGTGCAGTTGAAATTCAAGATCCTAAGAGTGGAGCTAAATTCAAAGTGAATGGCCAAAGATTGAAGTAGCTTATAGAGCTTCAAAGTAAAGAAGATGTGGAGTGTCTGATACTCCGTGAGCTGAATCCTGATCGGTGATTGTAATGCTGAGATGGCTCGGGTGTCTTTAGCACCTGACCTAGTTTGCTAGAAATTTCTTCTCTTCTTTTCTCTTTTTCTCATTTTTCTTTTCTTTTTGTATAGTTATTTGCTTTTCTTTTTCGCTTTTGTGTATATATGTTGCACAATTATTTTTGAGTTATATCCTTTTTGTTTCTGAGTCTTGTTTTTGTATATTTGTTTTTCTTTTTAGTTTTTATTTTCTACTTTATGTTTCTTTTCTCTCCCAATGAGGACATTCTTTGATTCAGGTGTAAGGGTGGAGAAACTTTGTTCCAAAAAAAAGAAAATGAAACAAATTAAAACTTTGAAAAATCTAAAAAGATTTTTGTTTTGTTTTGGGAAATATATGTACTATTTTCGATTGACTATGTTCTCTTGTACCCGTAGTGTTAGTTGTATATAGAGTGGTGTGCATTGATAGAACTTAGTCCTAAATTGCAATGTTTGTACATGATTCTATCCCACGACATTAATTTTAAGCAAGCTTGACTTTGTTAGATGAACCTATGAGATTTTGAACCTTAAAGACTAATTTATCATTTTTAGTCTCACATTTCTCTTTCATGTGTGCCTTTTCCATGATTACATCTCTAGAACTTGCTTTGATTCTCTTTGAAGTCACATTTAGCATGTACATTATGATAATATGATAGAGGCATTCATTTATTTTTGTGAGGTACATAGCCAAATTACCACCCTTGTGTTAAACGCTTACCCTTTGCTAGCCCTCTAAGCTTCGACTGTTTTTGTTGTGAACCCTTTATTTTAGCACATGGCTAAAGCACATTTCTAATATGATTTTAGTAAGTATACAGTTTATCACTATAGTACTTGAAGATGTCGATCCATGGAGATGGGCTATGAAATCAGGCCACTACAAATGAAACTAATTCAACATGATCAACTAAATAGTAATTTAAATCACCTCAAAAATTCCTAACAAAGTACAAATAAAAAGTCTACATAAATTAACATAGGCATATTGATTAAAAAAACCCAAATTAATGTAAGCTTCCACTATAGAGGTATGACATATAAAACACATTAATTGTTGTCGATGAAATTACCCAACACTGCTGCACAAGAAGAAGGCAGAATATGAGAGTTTAACACTGATTTGGCAAAGGAAATGGATCATAAAGAAAGTAGAATATGAGTGTCCGGGCATCATAACTCAAGCAATGATTCTGACATTTGCTATTGGCGAAGACCGAACAACGTTAAAATTAAAGCAGAACAAAAGAGCTAGGATATGAAATTTATCTTAGTAACTTGTTAATTCAACACCAAAATCTGAATGGTACTCAACTTTACAAGCTAGAATTAAATCAAATCAAATGGCACTAAATTTTGAGTCAAAGGAAATGGACCTGAAAAAGAAAATACAAGAAATAGAGAACAGAAGACTGTTGCCCTGAACTAATCTACCTATCTAATCCTCTCTCTGCTGAAACTGAATTTTCTTCATTTTTGTAGCCTCCAGTCGACTCTTCATCATCCTTCAATTCTTTAATTAATCTTCACTTAATCCCCTTTGTAACCGATCTTGTGATTGCTCCGATTAATGCTAGCCTTTCTGAGAGAATAAAATGGATTGAAGATGCTGATATGGTTTAAGAAGAGAGAGAGAAAGGTAGCCATGGTCTCACGAAGAAGATGAAGAGGCAGCAGCGTGGCGGAGGTAGTTTTTCGGTCTGTGGGGTCTGGGCAAGCAAGGAGGAAGACAGGGGTCTGGGTTGAAGATCACGTGCAAGGCATATGTTCAATTAAATGAAAGAAATAGAAGAGGGCAGACTGGGCCTCTGCATGCTGGTCCACTCGAAGAGGAAAGAAAGGGGGAAAAGAAAAGAAGTCAACTGATGAGGTTGAGGGTCATCTGGACCGCAGATGAAGCAATTAGAGCAGGCCCAATGTGAAGGGAGAGAAGGAGAGAAAGAGACCTAGGGGCGAGCTGCTGGTCCAAACAACGAACGGGCCGTGTTTGGATGCTGATAGACCCGAATTGAGGTAGGAAGAAGGGAAAATGTTGGGGCGCTGGATAGGAGCAGAAAAGGCCCATAGCTGCGGCTGGGCTTGTTTCTGAGGTCTTTGTCTTCTCTTTTTCCTGATCCAATGCTTGTTGTGATCCAGTGCCCTTTTGATTCCACTTTCTCTTTTTTTTAAGCAATTTATTTATTTTTTAAATTTCTCAAATTCCTACAAAATAAGCAAAAATATATTAAAATCCTAGCTTAATAATTTATTTCAAGCAAAAATTAGATAATAAAAGGGAATAAAATGATGTAATTTTAGGTTGAACAATTTCCTACCTCTAAACCAAGGTTAGTGGGGCAACACTTCATTATTTGGTGGGTGGCTTTTGGGAGTTTATGTATTAGGTGGATTATTTTGGTTATATTATGGGAATGTTTCATGGTGACCATTTGGAAAGTAAGTTGTATTATTCTTACACATGCCATTCATTCATCTTCTTCTTGAAAAAATGAAAAAAAAAGCAAGAAAAGTGAAGAACAAATGGAAAAAGTTTCCAAGGAAAATGGAAAAAAAGGTTGAAAAAAAAATTTCAGAAATTCAAAAGGAGTTGTGAATAAGAGTGCTTGGCATGGATGTATCATTATGCATACTCATTTCCAATGGCCACTTTAATTGGGGTGTGTTCTTATATTTTGTTTTGAGAAAGTGTGTGCTCATTATAATCGATGTAAGTGTTAGTTGTTCATTAGCTTTGGCTTTTAGCTCCTCATTTCTCAAATTATTTATGCCTCTGCTAACCCTTTATCCCTAGCCCCATTACGACTCTGAAAAGTCCTCTTAATTGTTATTTTGCATTTTGCATTTCAGTTATGGAGAATTGAGAACGTTAGCAAGCCTATGGTAGTTTGTTTGATTGGAAGAGAATAGAGTGCACCTTGTTAAATCTTAAACACATGAGTGGGAGTGTTGTAAATTTACCCTAGAGTGAAGTTCTACCAGTCACGCTTGCACATAATTTTTAAGTGAGGTGAAAAATTATGTATAGATGTCATCAGTGAGGTTAAGAATTTCTTGATGTGTACATTGCGTTTGTAATAGTCCAACCCTAAATTCATTATTCATTTACATCATCTCTTTTTGTTATTCCCATTTGGACATTTTTAACTAGGCCCCCACCTTGCAATTCATGGGTTCTGTTTTAAATCGATTTAGGCCTTGATAATTTACGAATTTAACAATTTAATTCTTTTTCATGACACTAAAATCATTTAATCTCAAACTTTTGGGGGAAAAAAAAATCGCAAACGCATTCGGTTTCAGTTCTTTCTTTAAACCCGAGCCCGTCTAGGGCCGTTTGCAGCGTGGCAAGACTTGATCTGTATTTGTTCAGCTAAACTCTCTTAATCAACCCTTAATCAAGCTTGATATTTTTGACTTTTCTACTTTTATTTTCAGCCAAGTAAAAGGTTGATATAAATTTCAAAAATTTTCACTTAACCTCATTTTAACCAAGCATTTCAAGACACTTTCTCTCTCCTCCCTCTCTTCCTTCTCTCTACACGGCCATAGCTCCTTTCAGCAGCAAACCTATACCTTTCAACCTCCTTTCAACCACCAAACATCCCCTACTCACCACCCCCAAACACCTCTTTCACTTCCATAGGCATCAAGCATCATTTCTACCACTTTTTCAACCTCAAAGTGAGTGTTCTTTTCCCCCCTATGCTGATTTTTGTTTTTGATTCTTGATCTTGTTGAATTTTGTTTCTTATTATGGTTGTTTTAGTGATGAATGATGCTGTTTTTGAGGTATTAAAACTCATCTTGTTGATGGATTATGGTAGAGATGAAGTTAGGGTTAGGGTTTCATCTTAGTCATGCAAGCTTCTTGTTCAAGTGTTGTTTAGTGATTGATTTATCCTTGTTTTTGCTTATCTCTTAATATATTGAAGTTGTTATGTTGTTTATGGTGTTTTGAAAAGTTGGTAGTGAGTTCAAAGTGAGCCAAAGTTAGGGTTTTGTTCAAAAGGCAAGGTTTGAATCAACTATGTGTAAATTTGAGGTGCTGTGTATATGTGACTAGAAAAGAAGTTTTATTTGATATGAATATGAAGAGGAATCATGTATGGTGTTTGTGTATGATGTTGCTATGTACCAAAGTGTATTTACATACTCTTAAGGAAGAGTTTGAGGTGAGGATTGGGGTAACAAGTGAAGGAAAACACTCAAACAGAGCTGCTGGAATTTTCAGAAAAACAGGACAGCCTTTGTAATAACAGTGGTAATGATCGGCCCATCCAAAAATTCTGATTTTTGGTGGGTAGATAGGTCTGTATGTTAGCTTCAAAATGACTCTTGAATCGCATTAATCCGAGGTCTGTCGAGAAAGTTATGATCATTTTACCGAACCTGTGCAGGATAGGCTTAAAACTGACCTGTTGGTGTTCTAGCCCCATTTTGAGAACCCTAGCATGAGAATCATGTTTGGTGTCCTTGATGAAAGTTTTATAAGCCTTCCTAAGCTGTGTATATTGGGGTCTTACGTCTCGTTTTGAGGTCGGGACTATAAGTTGTGGATTATTCTTCCCGTACCCTTCTTTTAAACCCTTATGCTCTAAACTTGCTACCATGACTTAAATCACATTTCTTTGGTTTATATCCACATCATTTTGGTTAATCATGAACTGATGTGTAAAAGTTCTTCATAAGCCAGTTGTATTTAAAATTATCCGTCATAAGATCAAGATCGTTTCTGACCTCATGTTCCTGTAATGAACTTTTGAGCAGAATCAAGGCCTAAGCTTTCCTTTTCTTCACTTTAGTGCATCTCATTCCTCTGCAAACTAACATTTAAAACTTCCAGGTACGTTTATTGCCTGTATCTTTAGTAATCAGCATGCATTTATCAAAATCTTAACATTTTGGTAAGCACATTCAATGAATCATTTTAATCAGTGCTTCATCACATAATCAGTGACCCCGTCAGTTATCAATTACAGGGCATTGCCCTCCAGTTAGCCGCGCGGTTTCAGGCCAGGTCCCTCGGTCGGCTTGGCAGGTGTACACCTATTCACAGATCGTAACAGTTACTCAGGGGTGCACTAACAGATAATAATTTGCAATGCAGTTTTATATGCATCTCATTCCCTGTTTTTACTTAAAATGAATTGCAAGCGGGCCCTAAATTACTTTTCAATGAACCTTTAACAGTACAGGGATACATGTACTGAGCTTTGGCTCACAGTTCGAAATATTTTTATGTTTTGTTTTAGGAAAATGTTCAGTGAACCGCCCTGAGGTGGGCAGGGAGGCCGGAGGTGATAAATGAGACAGAACCATTCATGTAGTTGACAGTGTGGGAGAGCCAAGGTGCTGTCGTGGCATACTGTGATGTATTTTGGAGTGCCAAATGGATTTTAAATTAACTTGTGTATTTTGATGTTGCGACTGTATTTCCAAACCGAGTTATGTAAGTTGCTGTTATCCTTGGGATGTTAGAACCTTTTTGTATATAACTAAATGGTTTGGGTGTTTATGATGGTGTATACCCTGTTATGGGGTAACCTTTAGGTTATGGCAAGTTTTCATGTTTAACAGAAGCCTTGTCCTTCATGGACGGCGGTAACGCCCCGTTCATTGAATTATTGTACCTTATTGATAACCCTATGCAGATGAATGCAGGCAATGAATCATGTATACTTGGGGTGTTACAGCGTTTATGTATGATCTACTTCTTTGGTTAGTTGAGTGATGTACTTGATTGGAATAGGTATATATGTTCCTTAGTGTTGTATATACAAATTTTTGTGGAAAACAAAGATTTTCAATTCTCTGTTTTTTGTTTTCTTTTATAGATTTTATGGGTATATCTTCTGCAAACACTCACGAGACCTTTCTCGTTCACTAGAGGTAACCTAGGAGTTTATATGGCTTATTGCATGTGCTAAGTGCTACCGTGATTCCTATGAAAGTGAGTTAGGATTTTATTTTCTACAGTTTTTATTTTTACTCGAGGATGAGCAAAACTTAGGTATGGGGGTATTTGTTCAACCTAAAATTATAATATTTTATTCCCTTCTATTTTCTAATAATTGCTCGAAATAAATTATTAAATTAGAATTTTGATATTATTTTATTTATTTTATAGGAATTAGAAAATTTGGAAAAAAATGAGGAGCTAATTCAAGGATTGGATCAAGTCAAGAAAGGAAGAAGGAAAAGAAGAAGAACCGAGCCCTATGGCCCCAGCTGAATAGAGCCTAAGTTGCAGTCCTAGTCTGTCTTTTTATCTCTAGTCTGTATTTTTATCTCTTATCCCTTTTCTTCTCTCTTAGCTCAGTCGCGCCCCTCCAAGCCTATTCTGTTGTTCCGGCGTGTGGCCCAATCACACTTCCTTCTTAACCTTCTCCTCTTCTTTAACCCAACAGCCAGACTGGGCTAGCAGCCTAACCCAGCTTCTTTCTCACTTTACTCCCATGCGCTGAGCACGTGATCTCCAGCCTCTCTTCCTCTTTCTCTGCTTGCTGCCCAGAAAAGCATGCACTTCATTTTCATGGCTGTCATTTCATCTCGCCCAGCCATTTTACTCTCTTTCTCTCCCCTTATCAATTATTCCATCATCAACACCATCATCAAGCTGGCAGTTACAAGAATTGGGCAAGGCTTGATTAGGGATTAATGAAGCAATCAAGAGGGGTTGAAGGGCTGTATTTTTGGGTCTTAAAATAAGGAGGTTGCTACCAGTAGAATGGAGCATCGAAGCTTATATTTAATTTCTGTATTTTTCTTTAGCTCGTTTTTGTCTGCCCCGATTTTAGATTTAGGTTTTAGCTTCAAATTGGTGTAATTTGGTTTTGGGTTTTGATTTCATTGGAATTCCAATTTAGTTCTGAAATAGCATACTACTGGCTTTGAATTTCTGGTTTAATTATGCAGTTTCATTTCTTATTTAATTGCTCTGTTTCAATCGAATTATAGGTTTATAGGACAATCTATGCTCGAATTCTGTTGGGTACTTTTTGAATCTGGGTGCTTAACAATGGTTTTAATTGTTTCAATGGGCCTCTTGCATTGTGGTTAATTTTCAGTTTGGTGTTGATTGTCCTTTGCTTTAGTTAGGTTTGTGCTAGTAGAGGAGATAGGCTGCCAGGATAATTTCTCTCTCTAGAATTGCACTATTGCTACTTTGAGTTGAAGATGATCCAGAAATTGGCTTGTTTTCTACTAAAGGTGCTATAATGTTGGTGGTCTCTTGTTGCCTAATTTGGATTTTGCTTCTTAGTTAGTCGCTGCTTTCCAAAATCTTCTTTAGTTGTTCAGTCAAGTTAAATTTTGCAATTCTGGGCTTTCTATGATAGCAATCTACTAATTTAGATTATTTGTAGTTTAATTCATAATTCATCCTTGAGGACGGTACCCATAAGTGTTACAACGAACTACCGTATACTTACAAAAATTATAATAATGGTGAACCTGATTTGTAAACTATGTGGCTGACTTAACTGTCTCGATAATACCCTAAAAAATGCCACTTGCTTGTGGATTTCATTCCATGCTTTAGATGTTATAGCACCTAAATTGGAGACCATGTATAGACTACACAACGACTCAGCTGAATTGCGCTACAGGTCGAACCATTGAAATGGGAACTTGACAATGAGGTAACGTATGACTTTAAGGGTACGAGCTTGTTTAAACCCTTCACTTCATACAAATTGGAACAAATTTAATTAAAAAAATGAGCAATTGATTTATAGTTTCATACCACTAAATGCCTTTAGGTGGAACTAAGTGTGATTATGTCATAACTATCAAATTTTGAACTGAACTAAAACTCCTTTATGTGAAATTAGTAGCTATTTGGTTGTTAATGCGTTTATAAGTGTGCCTTCCGTTTTGATGGCGTATATACTATATGTGTTGTGTGTATATGTCATGGGCTGAGTTCTTTACCAGACTGTTGTAATCTTAGCTGTTTAAGATTGTCTCCATGTTTAAAGGTGTTAACTGAATGATTTGCGAACCAAGTGTCGGTTGGTTGTTATAATGACTAAAACAATGTGAATTATGAATAGATACGTTCACAATATGCTTAAAGGCGTGCGTTGCTAGTGTGTAAGTAAATTGCTTTGATTTAGCAAGCGTACTGAGTTATGTGGTTAATGACGACTGTTAGACCATTCGTTTGATAAAAATGCTTTTAAGCGAAACTGATTATAAGTAAGTTGCAACTAATGGCTCCTAAATGAGTTTTAATATTCCTTGCTTCAAAAAGCGAATGCATACTTGGTCATTAATTCAGTGATAAGCATGTTTTGTCAAAATGAATGATTATATGCTTTTTGAAAGGCAAATGACCTTATTCAGGCATTTCAGCCTTCTTAAGAATGAAAATATCTTTGTTGTGATACAATGAGAATCTTGAGGAAAAACATGTTTAAATGGAGATGCATCTGAAATGTTTTGGGTTAGGAAAGTAGTGCTAAATGCTTAGACAAATGTTTAAGGAATAGACTCGATAAGCGGGAACCCTAATTCCTAGGGAGTAGACCCAGAAGTGGGAACCCTAGAAAACCCTGATGAGAGTAATGGTCCATTGATCATGAGAGTCCCCGGGGATAATATGAAGGGCAAGTGTACATCTCCCCTATGAGCATGTATATGAGAATCCAGTGCCCCTCAAAATGATTTTATAGTTGTTATGTGATGAAAACTCCTCGTTCAAGGACGATGCTAGCACAAAGATTAGAAAAGTGCATGTATTTTTAAAACGAGCTTTTATTGAGTTCCACATGATTTTCCAATGAATAATGACTGTTCTATAAACACTTGCTTCAGTTTAAGTAATGGTCCTTTCCTTTATGTGTTAAATCCAATCTTTTAGTAAAAACAATCCTAGTTGGTGATTTTAATTGAACTCCTTAATGGTAGGTATTTACGTGTGAAGTAGGTGCTCTACTATTCCCCATACCAGAATTTGTGCATGAGTTAGTTTGCTTGAGTCTGCTTCGACTACTATGTGATATTAAGCAAGTGATCGTCACTCCTAAGCCACACAATGCATAGTTTAGGTCAGTTGGGAACTCCTATGCATGAAATAGAAGGAGATTCGGAATATCTTTGTGAATCTTGAAGGATTTTGAGGTAATAATGAATATGGGAGATCTTAGGTGATTATTATGTGATATTAAATATCAAAATATGTGTGATTACTACTTAAAAGTATTATATGCAACTGTTTTATTTTTCTCGGGGTTGAGGATCACTCATTAAGCATGTGATATCTCATCCCCTCTCTATTTCCCTCTTTACCAGGTTTTCGATATGACAAGTAGTAGTTAATTTGCTTAAGTCGAATTAGAGTCTCCCCTTTGCTTCGAAAAAGGTGTTATGTGTACATATATATATGTAGACTTACAAGTTTAACGATGTAATATTATGTATCCTTAGATTTCTAAATGTATGTAAATAAAGTACTTTGGTTCATGTATTGTATGTTGAATAGCAGTCACTCTGAATGGCCATTTGGGCCAACTATCTGTATAGTAGGTTGTTTGTTTTAGTTGAAGTTAGTTATTTTTGGGATGTAAACCCCAGTGCTCCGAATGTATGATCTGTTAAGTGGTATCTTTTGTTTCCTTCTTTGTTATTGAACTTTATTATTTAGTATGCTTCGAGCATTTGGCCCGTAGTGTTACAGATTCCGGCATGTAGCCATTGAGCTTATTTTGATATTCTTTTATGCTTCTACTCATTGTAGGTACCTAATGTAAGGCTTTAAGCCTGGGAAATGGTCAGTTTTTAGGTGAAATTCTGTCAGTTTCGCTCCAGCATTTAAGTAAACGTTACCGTCCCTGACCCTAGGGACAGGGGTGTTACAATGAGGGAATAAGAATTGCGAAGAACTAGTTCGGTTTTATACCAAGTATGTCAACTATGGCTATTCGTCTCATACATAGGCTCTTGGAGTTCAATAAGAATAGAAGAAGGACCTTCACATGATGTTCATTGGATTAGAAAAAGCATATGATAGAGTACCTAAGGAGCTATTATGGGAGTGCTTAGAGAAAAAAAGCATGTGGGTTTCTCATATTGTGTGATTAAAGATATGTATGAGGGTGTTAGGATAAGAGTTAGGACCATATGGGGGATAAAGATAACTTCTTCATAGACATTGGTCTTCATCAAAGGGTAAGCACTGAGTCCTTTTCTTTTTACTTTGGTTATGGATGAACTTACCGAAGGATCCAAGATGAGGTACTGTGGGGCATGCTATTTGCTGATGGCATAGTTCTTATTGATGAGACTAGGGAGGGGCTTAACGATAAGTTAGAGCAGTGGATGGATACCTTAGAGGCTAAAGGTTTTAGATTGAGTAGATCTAAGGCTGAGCACTTAAATACATATTTAGTGAAGGAAGTGGTGGTATTGAAGACGAAGTGACCATTGGGGATGTAGCTATAATTAGAGTTGAAAAGTTCTGTTATCTAGGCTTAATCATTCAGGAAGGAGGAGATATTGCTGAATGTATTAACCATCGAATAAATGTAGGATGGCAAAAATGGAAGAATACGTCAAGGATATTATGCGATAAGAGGATCTCACTAAGAATAAAGTGTTGAGTATATTGAATGGTTGTTAGACCAACATTATTGTAAGATACAGAATGTTGGCTTATCAAGAAATCTCAGGTTCAGAGGATGCAGGTAGTGAAGATGCGAATGATTCATTAGATATGCGATCACATGAGATTTGATAGGATTAGAAATGTTGAGATTAGAGACAAAGTAGGAGTGACACCCATAGAAGATGAGATGAGAGTTACTAGACTTAGGTGGTTTAGTCATATAAAGAGAAGGAGCGTGGATGTACCTATGACGAGATGTGAGAAGATTGATCTTCCTGGGTGTAGAAGGGGTTGAGATAAACTAAAGAAGAGCTGGAGTAAAGTGATTAGACCAGGACAGGAAGCTATGGAAGTTTAGAACTAGGGTAACAGACCTAAGGTAACTTATTACTTGCCCTTTCCATAGTTCTTTAGGGCACTTAAAGTGCTGGTGCTTGCTTTTGGCGGTCACTTAACATGCATCGCTAGTCCGTGTGTATGCTTGTTTTGATTAGGATGTGAGTTATTGTTATAAATGGTACATTCCGTTTTATTTTGTTATCTATCTATTTATGTACGTATTTTATTTTATGAAAGAATCTTCAACTTTCAAACATTTTCCCGAACCTTATTTTGTGGGTTTATTGGAATCGGTCTCTTTATGAGTAGTGAGACCTACAAAGGTAACACCGTTTACGTATGGATCTCCACATGTCCAGCGCAAGTGGGGCCCACATTGGGAGTTTGTGATTAGTTTTGCATTTTCTGAATTTTTTTTCCTTTATTTTCAAAAGAGAATGGCTATGGACAGAAGCATTCAACACTTCTCAAATAATTGATAACATTAAACCATTATTAATAAAGCAACCAAACCAAACCAAACCAAACCACCAAAACTTTAACACTTGTAAACTAACATCATTATGTGAAACTCGATAATCTTATCTTAAGGGTAAGATATATGTTTAGCCAAGTGCTATATATGATGGTTCACAGCAATAAATACGTTTAAGGCTCACAGGGACTATTAAAAGGTATATCATGCATAACAAGGGTGACTATTTGGTAAATGTAGATTAATCAAAACATGAAATGACTCAATCATTTTGCTAAATACATATGCTAGTCTGATCCTGAATGAGAATCAAAGCAAGTTCTAGGGAGATGATGGCTGGAAAAGTCACTCAAGAAAAAGACAAGGAGACTAAAATTGATGAATTAGTCTTTGAAACCTCAAAGCCTCACAGGACATATACCAAGGTCATATCTAGTTCATTAAGAATCATATGCTAATATTCATGTAAAGATCCATTGGGCAATCAACTCACATTCAAAACATAGTCAAAATATTAAGCATAATTTTAAAAAGTCACTTCCAAATACTCTAATTCACAATTGGGCATATCAAAGGGCAAGTCAAACCAAAGAAGACAATTTGATCTCCAAAACTCACCATCAGAGGTTTTTTTTTTTCCTTTTTTTTCCTTCTTTTTAGATTTTTTTTTCCTTTTTTATCTTCTTTTTCTTCCTTTTTTTTGCTTGAATTCAATCATGTATGAAGCTAATCCTAAAATGCAAAACTACTCTATATGCTTCTAATATCTAAAATACATGAGAGAAGCAAAACTATAAAAATAAAACTAAATGCACTAACTACATGCTCTAGATATAAGTTATCTCTAAATGTAACTCTAAATGCAATCATCTACAACATATATAGATCCTCGTACTCAAGAAATCAATCATCAGATACCATTAATCAACACAACTCCTCCATATTAGGATAAAGCATTGTCCTCCAAGCAAGCACATAAGTATAAAAGTGAAGGGGAGAACCAAGAAGTATTAGAAAAAAGGGGGAGAAGGAGGGTGTTGTGGGTGGCCTTGAGAGATATGTCAATCTCTCTAAGTCTCTAAACAAGCCCAAAAGTCTTGAAAGTATTAATTCTGGGAGCCAATCATTGTACAAAGCTCATCATGCTGCACCTAATCAAAGTTATGAAGAGCGGCATTCTTAGATTGAATATAAGCTTGTAGGGAGGCTTGCTCCTCCTGGATGTTCCTACAGCTAGCATGGGCCACATCATAAGCATAGGTGATAGTTAGATATGAAGAACTGGGGGCGCCAGGGTATGTAAGTGGGGGAGGTAGAGTTATGGGTGAACAACTTCTTCGTCATCAGGCAGAGAGATTATCCCGGGGAAGGAGTGTGGTATTCTCTACATTAGGAAGTGGCAAAAGCCGATTCCCATGGTATATCCAATACAACTGACCAACCTCTACCCTATAAAACTCCATTAGCTCAAAGCAGTCTTGTCAAGCTGTTCAAACCTTGAAACTCTATCCTCCAATCTAGGCTCAATACTTAAAGACCCAGCAATGGGGGTGATGATACTCCTAATCACAGTCATATCCACAGTACTAGTAGTTGCACTATAGAACTACGTGGCTAAGAAAGACTCGGGGTCAATACGATCATCATTCATCATACAGGACAAAAACTATAGCTCAGACAATCGAGAGACATTTAGCCCATCATCCCTAGCAAAAATACCACAAGCTAGCATTCGTTATGCCACTCAAATACAGGCGTTTCTAATGAAAGTGTCTTTACATGTACTTGTATTGTATCATTAATCTCCCGAAATTTCATACCAAAAGGCATTCGGCTTAAAGTCTTACGGAACATGACACCAGGGTAAGTCCAAACTAGGCAAAAAATCAAATACATCATTAAAGGCACTATGATTTAATTCATAAAACTCCGCATTTAAATTGAATGAAATGTATCTTTCTTAACATCGCGGACCACTAGAGACCTCCGCATGCAATGTACTCAAAAATTCAAAGGTGAGGCCCGTATAAGTACGGTTTCGGGTCTCAGCAAATTGTATCATACCACCCCTTGTAAACAACAAACGTAGATCATCCAACAAACCCATTTGGTTCAATCAATCCTCATCAAAATATTGAGTAACTATAAGAACTCCATTACTTAAAGCATTATACTTAGTAATATGATCCAGATTAGTTAAACTAAGAGGGTAACGAGTGTTACCTTGGTTCTCACATTGGTGGATGTCTAGGATGTCCATATTGATCTTTCTGGTGCTTGCCTAAAAGTTCCCACTTCTTGAGTGCTCCTTGGCTTCTTTTGGGTGTGATGGGAAGAACTTGAGGATATTGTAGAAGGTTTTGAAAAATCCTCAATAATAGAGGATATGGGAGTATGGGAAAAGACATAAAATAGAGAATTTAGGTTAGATAGTGACCATGGAATGGAAAAGGGATGAAGATAAGTGAAGAAAATGAGAAATTTGGGTGGAGGAAAAGGGAATTGTGAATGGAGGTGGAATTCGAATTTATGGGAAATGGGAAGACGATTGTGAAATTTGTATGAAAAATTTGGGAATTTTAAAGAATGATGAATGAATGGGGTGAAATTTAAGAAATTGATTTAAAGTGAAAAATGTAATAGAAATGGAGGGGATTGAGGGGTTGGCTATAGAGCTCTTAGACACAAGAGGAGAGGTCTAGAGAGCGAGAGAGCGAGAGAGAGTCGAATTAGGGAAGAACCAATGAAGAAAGTGAAATGGATTCTGGGGTCAAAACCCTTGCTTGCAGGTGAAGCAAGCCACCATGGTCCGTGGTGCTTGCTAGCACTAACTACTCCATTTTTTCTTGTTATTTTTCTTAAAGGAAAAACGAGCCATAGTCCGTGGGCAGGACCACTTTTGGTCCGTGGTGGCAACTGTCTCACTCACTTCTATCCTTGTGTTATTTTTCTCATTTTTTTCACAAGCTAAAATCTATATACATCAAAAAGAAAAAGAAAGCGATGAAATGACTTGGGTTACCTCCCAAAAAGTGCTCTTTTAGGGCCAAGGACTTGAATTTTTTCTCTAAGTTTGAGTAAGGTTAGTTAGAGTATGGCTAGCAGCCTTATCAATTAGCTATGCCACAAAACAGGGCTTAAGCCACTGTCCATTAACCTCAAACAAATCGGTAGACTCACTTCACATCTCAACTGCACTGTGAGGGAAAACCTTAGTGACTTGAAGTGGTCCCGATCACCAGGATCGCAGCTTGCTTGGAAACAACCTCAACTTTGAATTGAACAAAAAAGGACCTTGTTTATGATATGCTTGTCATGCTAATGCTTAGTTCTTTCCTTGTAAATATGGGAACTCTCATAGGCCGCCAACCTCAACTCATCTAGCTCGTTAAGTTGCAACATTCCCCACCGTGTTGCTACATTAAGATTAAAATTAGGCATTTGAATAGCCTAATATGCCTTGTGTTCCAGTTCAACCTGCAAATGGCGAGACTTCTCAAACATAGGCGATATGCGGTAGTGCTTAAGGGCCCACACATCATCACGTAGTTTCAAGGACCAATCTTTTTGAGACCAATAAATCATCTTCTCTAATATACTCTTCAACTCTCCGTTGGATAGCTCAATTTTACCACTAGTTTGGGGATGGTAAGGTGTAGTAACCTTATGAAAAACCTCATATTTCTTCATGTAATAGCCTGACCCTAAATCGTAACCATTATTTAATTAAGTCATGTTATTAATTTTTCACATTTATTTATCTCATCTAACCATCTTGGTTGGAGAATTCATTTTGGGCCCTACTTTGCAATTCGAATTTCATTTCCCGTAATAATTTCGGGTGAATTGATAGTAGGCCTGGTAAATGTGATTAAGCGATAAATTATCTTCAATAATGTCATAAAAATTTAATTTTTAAGTTTTAACCATGCAAGAATTTGGGCCCAAATTCATTAAGTTTGGCCCAATTCATTTAGGCTCGAATCATGGCCCAATTTATTTTAGGCTCAGTTGTGGCGCAAAAATTTTAGTGCAATTAAATTAAGTCGATCACCATCATTTGTAGTAAATGTTATGGCGAATTGCTTTACTGTGGTCTATAAACGCTATGTTAGTTAACAGTTGATTGTATATGGCTTGATCAGGTGTGAGTGTATATCATTAAAGCTATACCTAACTACATTATTTCTAGTACACATGCTTCAAGCTCTGTCCTTTTGGATGGCGGTAACGTCCCTATGATCGAGTTTATAAGCCCTAATTAAGGGATTTATTAAGAAGAATGGGAACATTAAAACATGTGCATTTTAGGGTGTTATAGTTTTTGGCATCGGAGCCGGGTTTGATCTTCCTTAATGGGATATGGAGTATGGAGGGTAGAGTTAAGAAAGTGAGAAAGTTGGTTAGTGAGGTTTATTATGATATCATTGGAGATTTGTGACAATAGTAATGTCTGCATATCTCTCTTATGTTCTTATCTTATATTCTGCTTTGTTAGATAGATCCGTAAGCAGTGAGCATCTTGCCGATTACCTTTGTGGCCACTAACATCTCTTTGCTACATGCCAGTAAATCCACAAGTAGAACCCCTTTCCTAAGTTTCATAGCGTTATGATCCGTATACATAGGTTATTGTGTATGCTTATCTTATATGATGGTTATAGTGAAGTGATTGAATTACTCTGTTTATTGAATACCTAGAATACCTGAACCTGTGTAAAATAATGCGGAGACCCACATAGGAGATAACTCGGACCACGACCAAGGGTCAGGTGACCAGGCTTCGCATAATGTGCCACCAAACCTTATCGGAATGCCCCCGATTCCCCCTAAGTTGGCTAATAATATTAGGAACCCTAGTTACTAGCGTACTTTGGTGTCTGAGCTTATGAAATGAATTCCACCAGCACCTACTGAAATCCCTCCTAAGGATGATAAACTAGCAGATAAGTTAGCCTGGCGCAACCCTAAAATCTATGATGGAAAGTATTACTCAGTGGAACTTTAGGAATAGATTTGAGGCATGGAAAAAATTTTCACTGTAGTAGAGGTTTCAGATGATAAAAAGGTGAATATTGGGATATTTTACCTAGCTAATGAAACTGATATTTGGTGGAACACTGTTAAGGATAGGCTCTTAGGACCTGACTTCACTTGGAGTAGATTTCTGGAAGAACTGAAAGCCAAATTTTATCCAGTCCATGGTTCAACGGTAGAAAGAGAAAGAATGTATAGAACTAAAGATAAGTGGTAGTATGATTGTGATGTAGTATGCTAGCAAGTTTACAAAACTATCCAGGTTTATTCCGAACTTTGTGTTGTCTGAAAGACTAAAGATGAGAAGATTTGAAGAGGGATTAGCTTTTTACATTTGTAACCAACTAGCTCGTCAACCAATTCTCACCTATCAAGAGTTATACGAGCGAGCAACTAAGGTGGAACAAGTGAAGATTGAGTTGAGGGCCTTGAACCGATTAATCAGAAGAGGAAGTGGACTAAAGAGAGAGCTCTGAGTGAGAGTGTAAACCAGAAGAAGCCTACTCCCGCCCCTCCCAAGAGTTGTCCTACAAGCTTAGCAGATGCCTGTGGGAAATGTGGAAGAACTAACCACACCACTCCTGAGTACCAAGTGGGAACTAACAAATGCATATGGTGTGGTAGCCCGAAGTACCTCCTTGATGTCTGTCCTCGAAGACTGAAGGCTATAGACAAGGGCTTCTACCTCTAAGGCCCGCAGCTGTAGGAAGCGCGTATGTGTTGAGCAAGAGGGAAGCTACCACCTCTAGTACAATAGTTACTATAAAACTCTTTTTAATTTCAAATCCATTTTATATTTTGTTTGATTCAGTTGACACTCATTCATTTATAACCACTCGATCTGTCATGCAACTGAATCTTAAAAATAAGGAGACAGAAACCAATTATAGAATCAAGTCACCCAATAACTCTACACTTAAGTGTCCTATCTCTTATAAACTTATCCCAATTATTATCGGTGGGATCGTATTCCCTGGAGTTTTGATTCAGTTTGACTTGTCAAACTTTGATATCATTCTAAAAGTGAGGTGGCTGTATACTATGGGGTCAAGATAGATTTATGAGGGCCTTAAGGTTATTTGAAGGGATGAACGAGGGAGAGAAATGTGTTTTATGGGCAAAGAGAGGAAAAACCTTGTCTTTTAAATTCTGCTCTGAAAACAAGTCAGCTGTGCGTTAAGGATATATTGGGTATTTAGTGTTATGCTATTGACACTCAACCAAATGAAGACAAGCAAAAGATATCCCTGTAGTTTGTGAATTTAGAGATGTTTTCCTGAAAAATTACCAGGGCTGCCCCGCAAAGAGAAATTGACTATGAGATCGAATTAAACCTTGGTGTCCCATCTATCTCCAAAGCTCCATATCGTATGGCCCGAACAGAGCTTAGAAGCTGAAGATTCAGTTAGATAAGCTATTACAGAAGGAATTTACTAGACCAAGTGTGTCATCATGGGATACCCTAGTTCTATTTGTGAAGAAGAAGGAGGAACTTTGAGGATGTGTATCGATCACAGGAAGCTGAACAAGATTACCATAAAAAAACAAATACCCATTGTCCCGAGTAGATGATTTATTTAATCGACTGTAAGGAGCATGAGTCTTTTCCAAGATTTATTTGAGATAAGGATACCATCAACTTAGGATTATACCTGAAGACATTCCTAAAACCGCACTTGGACCAAGTTTGGTCACTATGAATTCACCGTGATGCCTTTTGGCCTGACCAATGCCCCCGTGGCCTTTATAAAACTTACGAATAAAGTTTTAGACCCTATTTAGACAACTTCGTGGTGGGATTTATAGGAAATATCTTGATTTACTCCAAAGACAAAAATGAACACATTACCCATTTAAGAACGGTGTTGTAGATCTTAAGGAACATCAATTACATAGCAAATACAAGAAGCGTGAGTTCTGGTTAGAAGAAGTGGTATTTTAGGACATGTAGTTTTAAAGGAAGGAATTAAGGTTGACTTGCAAGAAGTGAAAGCAATTACAGAGTGTCCAAGGCCCACCAATGTTAGTGAGACTAGAAACTTTTTGGGTTAAGCTAGGTATTATCGAGTTTTGGGAAGGATTTTTCAAAGATAACATCTTCCCTGACAAATTTATTAGAGGACAATACTAAGTTAGCAAGAAGATAAAATGGTAGCTTATGCCTCCTGACAGTTCAATTCTTATGAGGGAAATCACCCTACCCATGACCCAGGACTGGTGGTTGTGGTTTTTGCACTGAAAATTTGAAAATATTACTTATGTGGGGTACTTTGTGAGATCTATACTGATCATCAAAGTTTAAAGTATATCCAATGTCACCCAGGAAGGGCAAATGTTGCGGCAGATGCGCTTGCTAGAAAGGCACAACATAGCCTAAACACTGTAATGATTGCTTATTTGAATCTCTTAAGAGGGCTTGAGAACTTGGGTGTTCAATTAATGTCACATGGGCAAGCATCTAAAAGCATCTATGGATCTAACTCTTTTAAGTTAGAACCTATAGTACTTCACAATCTAGGACCAAAGTTTGCATTTAAAGAAAGCATGGAACTCCTAGCAGTTAATGTTTTGGAAGTTCAAGCAGAGAAATCAACATGAAACATTAGGGCAAAATGACGGCAGACATTCACGATAAAATCGTAAAGATCTTCTTCAACACTCAATGAGATGTCATCAGATGACTCTTGAAAACAGGCTATTGGAGCTGATAAAAAAGCTATGTTGATAAAAGAAGGAGACCTCCAGAGTTTCAGGTAGATGATAAGGTTTTTCAAAAAGTTGTGTCAACTAAGGGTATAGGGAGGTTTCGAGTGCAAGATAAATTGAGCTCAAGATATATCACACTTTATGCGATTATTGATTAAAAGATTGAATCCCATAGCTTATAGACCAGCTCTGCCTATAGAACTTGAGCACGTACATAACGTGTTTCATATCTCACAACTCAGGAAATACATTCTAAATCTTGACTAAGCTATAGTATCGGAACCCATCGAAGTTACCAGAGATCTAGTGTATGAAGAGCACCCAGTCCAGATACCATATCGTAAGATTAAGAATCTACACTTTAATCAAACCACTTTGGGCAAATCATACCTCCTCATAATCCATTTGGAAAACTGAGGAAGAAATGAAAGTCAAGTACCCACACCTATTTGAGATAACCTTGCATGTTTTGACAAAGTTTATAAGTTTTGAGGGCGAAACTCATTCAGGAGGGAAGGCTCTAGTAGCCCAACCCTAAGTCATGTTTATTTACTTAATTAAGCCATGTTATTAATTTTTGACATTTATTTATCACACCTTATCATCTCGGTTGGGAGAATTATTTTGGGCCCACTTTGTAATTCGAGTTTCATTTACTATAACAATTTTAGGTGAATCGATAGTAAGCCCCAATAAATATGATTAAGCGATAAATTATTTTTCATAATGTCACAAAATTTTAATTTTTAATTCTTAACCATGCAAAAATTTGGGCCCAAATTCATTATGTTTGGCCCAATTCATTTGGGCCCAAATTGTGGCCCAATCCATTTTGGGCTCAATTGTGGCCCAAAAATTTTAGTGCAATTAAATTAAGTTGATTACCATCATTTACACCTAATTTTAATTAGCAAAAAGATATTTTTTGGAGGATTAATTTCAGCCAAATGAAGTAGATAGATTAAGATCACTTTCCAGCCAAGTAAAAACCAAAATATCAAGCTTCTTCCTTTCTTCTCTATCTCCTCCTCCTACGGCATCCCGCTGCTACTGAGTGCTACTACTACAACCACTGATCAGCCCACCACTGACCACTAGATGACCACCAACCACCCAGCCGCCACCTCTTCTCATTCTCCAACTCCATCAACCACTTCTTCCACCTTTCTCTCAAGCAACAAGTGAGTAAAAACCCTAACCCTCACCTTATTAATTTTAGTTTTATGTTAGTTTTGATTATTGATTATGTTGGTTTAGATATGAATCATGATATTATGACAAAAATAAGAGCTATTTTGATGCTTTATTTTGTTAGAAAGCTTGAAGGCATGTGAGGGTGGAGTCCATTCTTGATTATGCAAGCTTAAGGTTAGAAATAATAAACTTAGCTTGTTTTGGATTTGGTTTTGTGATCTTTAGCATTAGCAATGAATATGATGGTGTTTGTGGTCATTTTGAGTGAGTTTTAATGCAAGTATAAATTGGTCACAACCTTGGGTTTCATGACCATGCATGGTTTAGTTTAATTTTTAGCATCAAGTATGTTTTTTATATATAATTGAATGGAAAATGAAGTTTGGCTGTATTGTTAGCTTGAATAATGACTTAGTGTGCATTTTACAAAAAGGGGTGGATTATGGAAATTCCAACAAATGCTTAAAAGAAGTTGTTTAGATTGATAATACAAGTGAGTTTATGGGAGTTTTTTGTTTTTAAGAAAAAGATTGAAAATAGGTGCATTACGGCTGTAAACGGACCCAAAACAGGGGTCACCTTGGAGTTAAACTGGTATTGATCGATGCATCAAAAAATAAATTTTTTATGGATGTATAGATCAATTCGTTACCTTTTCAATGCCTTTTGAATCACTTCGTTCTGAGTTTTGTGGAAAAAGCTATGGCCGATGTACGAAAACTACGCAGAATAACTGGGAGCTGAGCACAGCTTTGTTTAAACTCAATTTTAGAGGCCATGAGGTGGTAACTGTGTTTTGCACTGTGAATGAAAGCATTACATGACTTCTTAAAATTTTCATATTGGGGCTTTGAGTCTCAATTTGAGGTCGGAGATGAAAGATGTGAATTTTCTAAGGTAGACCTTGAAATGATAATATAACGGAAGAAAGAAACCATGAGTTTTGGAGATATTATTAGGGGTTTCTAAATAATTATGGATATTGCAAAGAAATTACAAATTTTGGTGAGTTTAAAAACTTTGATTATGCATAGAAGGTTACTTGGGTTGGAAAACCGAGTTAAATGGGCATGTGAATGAAATTGGAGAAGTGGGTATCCATCGGACCACGCTAGAGTTATATGAGCTTTCTTGAACCTTAAAAGACCCCTCTTGGCATTAAACCTTTTATTATCCATTTTAGAAATATCAAAAAACCCATATTGCATTTATATCCCTTAAAATCTTTTCATTATCACCTCAACTATTTCATTTTGGTCTAATTTGTTTTACTTCGAGTTCAATGACATTAACTTATTTATTTTTCAAATCATTTTGGTATAACTTATCTTATATTGAATTTTTTGAATTGTGCAAGCCCTTTTTATTAATCAATTTTCATTGAACTTATAAATTATGGGAGTGAATGTTGGTTACTAACTGCATTTACCTATAATTATATTTCTTAAGCAGAAATAGGGCCTAGTCTATCGTCTCCCATTGTGCATAAGTGTTATCAAGTGAGATTGCATTTTAAGGACTTTAGGTCTACCAATTACCTATGTCTTTAGAAATTAAAGTGTATTTATCAACGTTATCCCATTTTGGTAAGTACATTAATGAGTCAGTTATGCAGCGCTTGATTATTTAATTAGTGACCCTGCCAGTTATCATCTACAGTGCATTTGCTTTTTAGTTACTTGCGTGACTTCAGCCCAGGTCCCTTGATCAGCTTGGCAAGTGTACACCTATCCATAGATCGTAACAGTTACATGCGGTTCACCATCAGATAATAACTAGCAATGTAGTTTTACATTCATCTCATTTACTGTTTTAACTTAAAATGAACTGCAAAGTGGGCGCCCAACAAATTTATGCAGAGATCGTTTAACAATATACGAATGTATGTACTGAGCTTCAGCTCATAGTTTGAAATGTTTTTCATATTTTTTTTAGGGAAATGCTTAGTGAATCGCTCCCATGCTAGCAAAGTACTAGCGGGAGAAAATGAGTTGAGTAAGGGAATCTGGATGGATCAATAGTAATATAATACATGCATATTTTAGGAGCTATATTTTGAAATCTTCAGTGGATGGAGGTGTAAATTTTATAGTGAATTGCTTTGCTGTAGCGTATAAACCTTAGATTGGTTAATAGTTTATTGCATATGGTTTGATTAAGTGTGAGTGTGTATGGTTGAAACTATGCCTAACTATGTTATTTCTAGTACATATGCTTCAATCCTTGTCCTTTTGGATGGCAATAATGCCCCTATCATCGGGTTTGCTTTCTTAGAAATAATGTGCCCTAGGACAACCCCCTCTTGTACCTTAAATGACACCTTTCTCAATTCAAGACCAAATTCACATCCTCACATCCTCTTGTAACTTAAATGACTCCTTTCTCAATTCAAGACCAAATTTACATCCTCACATCTTTGTAACACTTTAGACAAATTATTCAAGCAATGGTCAAAATATGTACCATACACAGAAAAATCATCCATGAACATTTCCACAATGTCCTTAATAGAATCAGAGAAAATGGCCACCCTGTAACGTTGAAAGGTGATAGGGGCATTACATAGCCCAAATGGCATCCTCCTATCTGTAAATATACTATATGGACAAGTGAAGGTGGTCTTTTTATAGTCACTAGGGTGGATAAGAATTTAGAGAAACCCCGAATACCTCTCTGGATAACAAAAATAGGAGTTTTTAGCCAATCTTTCAAGCATTTGGTCAATGAAGGGAATGGGAAAGAGGATCTTATGAGTGGCGTTGTTTAACTTCCTATGGTCAATACACATTTACAAACCTGTGACTGTCCTAATAGGAATCAGCTCATTATTCTTTACAACTGTTATCCCCTCGTTCTTAGGCGCACTATGAATCCAACTTACCCACTTACTATTGGAGATAGGGTAGATAATATCAGCCTTAAGCAATTTTCGAATTTTCTTTTTGACCACCTCTTTGGTGATAGGATTCAACCTTCTTTAGTGTTCAATTGAGGGCTCATGGTCATCTTATAATAAATGGCAACGCATGCACACAGAAGGATGAATTCCTTTAAGATCATCAATAGTGTATCATATGCCCTTATGATGTAATCTAAGCACTTTAAGTAAAGAATCAATTTGAGATGCACTTAGATTTGTATTGCCAATCACAGGATATATAGAATTAGGGTCAAGAAATTCACACCTTAAAGAAATAGGGAGAGATTTCAATTCTACCTTAGGGCTCGTTTCTCATTGAAAGAGTGCTTATCATTATTCACTAGCTCTTCCACCTTGGTAAGGATAGTTAGAACTTGTGGAGATTCCCCCAAGAATTGAGCAGACATTGCAACTTCAGGATTCTCATCCTTAAAAGTACCATTATTCAACATATAATACTCAAGAGGATCACTAGAAACATGGTTAGTGAATCTTCCCCTACCAAGTTGTCTATCACATCAATTCTATGGCACTCATCAGAAATAGAAGGGAATTTAGAGGCCTTAAATAAGTCAAACTCCACATGATCATCCCCCACACCAAATGACAACTTATAATTTTTCACTTTAATACAGCACCCGGCGGTGGCTAGGAAAGGCCTCCCAATAATGATTGGGGTGCGTGTATCCTCTTCCATCTCAAGGATCACAAAGTCAACTGGCACATACAAATCTCTTACCTTAATAGGGACATCATCTAAAATGCCCACGGGATATTTTACAAAATGATTCGCCAATTTTAAGAAAATAGTAGTGGGTCTCATTTCTCATAAGTCCAACTTCTCGCACATATAAAGGGGCATTAAGCTGGACATGAGCCCCAGTCACACAATGTTGGATTAGTACACATAAGCCCTATCAAGCTAGGGATGGAGAAACTACCGGGATCCTTAAGCTTAGCGAAAAGCTTGGTTTGGATCGTAGCACTACACTCTCAGTCAATAACATAGTCTTATGCATTTCTAGCGTTCTTTTATTAGATAAAAAATCACTTTTAAAAACTTAGCATATGAAGCCATTTGAGACAAGGCATCGGTGTATGGAATATTAATGTAAACTTTCTTTAAGACCTCCAAAAACTTCTCAAATTGTAAAGCAAGTTTAGCCTCAGCTATTCTTTGAGGAAAAGGGAAATACAGGTCTTGGGAGGTTTGTTTAGGGTCCTTAGGTACCTCATTAACATCACTCACAACATCATCATTCACATTATTTGAGGGACTAAACACCTCTTTCTCAATAACAACATCATCACACAAGTTCACATCATTGCCAAACCCCTTTGGTCCCTTAAGTTTCTTACCCCCTTTTAAAATCATGGCATTACATTGCTCCCTAGGGTTAAGCTCATGTTTACTAAGAAGTCTACCAAATAACGTAGATGAAGAGCTAGCTTGTTGGGTAATTTGAGCTTCCAACATCTTATTGTGGCAATAAACATATCAACCTTAGAGGTTAATTACTTAATATACTTATTTTGCTTTTGTTACACCATAAGCATGCTCTCTATCATGGCTTATAAGTTAGACTTTTGTAGAGCTGGTTATGAAAAAAGAGGCATTTGAAACCCAGGGGGTGGTCTAGCATTCATTTAAGGCATAGAAGGGTTAGACTTATAAGAGAAATTTAGGTAATTCCTATAACCCATATTATAGGTATTAGAATAAGGATCATTGGTCAAAAGCTATTAACATAATTGACTTCGCTACTAGTACCTTGGGCAAAGGATTCCCAACTTGGCAATTCACAGTCAACTGTTCAACTGAACCACAAATTTCACATGGAGAGGAAGGGGCACTTGAACTAATAACATCTACTTTACCCGAAAGTAAAGTCAGAGCATCAACTTCTAGCTTACCTCTAATTCATTTGGAGTAGCCTCTTTCATTGGACCAATGATAGTTATTGAGTGACATCTCATCAATCAAGTTATAGGCTTCTTCCTCCATCCTGTTCATCAAGGGGCCACCCGCCTTCCCATCAATGGTTGACTATATAGGTTACGTGACTCCATTACAGAAGGTTTGCTTGAGTCCATGGTGAGGGCACAATCGAAATAAATCCTTGAATTG
>JAKOGI010000556.1:397500-467500 GCA_029747015.1 Carnegiea gigantea | reverse complement strand
CAGTGTGGTGAATGTCTTAATGAATGGTTCATTCACAACTATATGAATAAGAGCTTGTTGCCTAAGAACTTGCCCACTTTGTATGTCCTAACTAGTTTTAGTTACTCAATTGCACATTCAAGTGAGGTGTTTGATATAATGGGAGGTTCATAATTAGCAATTACACAACCGTATTATTTTTAAGTTAAAATAAATGCCCCTGGTTTTGTTAAGGGAAAGGAAGAGCCAATAGGTTATCTTCAGTGCACCTTGTTTTTGCCCTTGTTCATCTTTAGTGCCCCTTACTCATAGGCCATAGCCATACAGCATGTACCATGATCATACAGTATGTTTGGAGGTCATTGTCTTGGAGGTGTTGGAAGTCAACTATTGCACATGGATTTGAGGAAAGAAGGGGAGGAAGTGATCTTATTATTTATTCATGGTTCATTTTTTCCTTGTACACTGGAAGCAAGCAAAAGGTTGCTCTATGAACAGTACATGTGGAGGCTGTAGTTAATTTCTTTTTTGTGACTTTTGATTTAGTGTTTACATTGCAAGTAGGAATTAGAGAAATTAGACGTTGAACTGTGGAAAAAGATAAATGAGCATGAACAACCTTCAATCAAGTTTGGTGAGCTTTAATCAAATTCTGCTAGAAAAAGAGGAAAATATTAGTCATAATTGCTTTTGTGAGCTAAATATGTTGTTGCTCTTTGATGAATTGTTGATTATTAATATGACTACTACCTTTGTGTTTAGAGCAAAAAAATAATTAGTACCACAAAAATGGGGTGCTAAGAGCTAAGAATACTGTTTCCTAAAATAATCAGTAAAGCATATCATAACTACAAATTATGGGTTCAAATGATTGGCAATGTATCTTATGCACCTATCACATATAAAAATAGCCTCGTTGGCAATTTCCTTAGTTTGGAGTAATAGACAATCCATGTATTTGGGGGCATGATGCATATTAGGATTTTGATTGGTCTGTGCTCTATGTGTTTTATTCTTCTTCTTGGGGTAGACATGATCAATATAAATGTAGATAAGGATCTTATTGCAGTGTTTTCTTTTTGGGTGCATTTATGTATCTTGAAATTATTTAATTCTATTTGTGGCACTAGTTTTTTTCATGCTTTTCACTTTGTGAAAAACAAAATTAGGATGAGAAATATTCTTATATTCCTTTATTCATTGTTCATTAGACGTCATTATTTATTTTACTCATGACTAACTTGTTGCGTTTTTAAGAATGCTGATATGTCAAAAAACAATGAGGAAGCATGTTTGAATCGGCGTATGTGAGGTCAACAACATTTTAGATACTGTTGATTTCGATGAGGAATAAACTTTAGGGGCCTGAAAGGAATCACTCATTCACAAAAGAAAATAACTAAATGTCACAATTCATAAACTAGCTTAAGTTGAAAAGCGTGTTCGCTTTGGCTTGACTCATAATGAATCTCTATCTAAGCAGCAAATCAGAACCTCAAATGAATAATCTCAGTTATAGAAGGCTAAAAAGAAGCATTCCAAGAAGGTAGCGAAACAAAATAAAAATTAGAATGGTGTTCTAAACCATAGAATGGCTTGTAGTAAGCTCTTATTCTTGACTAAGAGGTTTGATTATCCATACTGGACAGTCACAATGGAAACTGGATTTGGAGGATCTTTATCTATTAGAATGTTAACCATCCCCAAACATTTAGCACCATGGTTGCTTGAAATTTTTGATCTGGCAAATAACACACTAAAGCTTTCTAACAATATAATGCTGGAGACAATTAAAGAACACGTGCATGCAACACTACCGTTTCTTATGGGACCATTAGAAGTTCAAGTAGCCTCAACATGTGAACCAAAAAATGAATACACCAAGGTTCTAAATCAATATGGGACAAGGTGGAATCTTGGAAGATCAGGGACACCAACAGTTGGGAAGATAGTTGAACAAATTCTAGAAGGAGGAGATCATGAAGAAGAAATCAAAAGAGACTTTGTGCTATATATGATTTTAACATTCATTCTCAGGGGTATGAATGATGATTGTTTCTTCAGAATACTAAAGTTGTTGCTATATATTGACTGAATACCTAACTATAATTGGTGTGCATATCCCTTATAATGTCTTAATGAAGCAATAGTGGAATGGAAATAAAATCATATTAGATATTTCAAAGGGCCACTTTGTTTGTCATGGTAAGCAAATTGTCAACTAAATTTATTTCTCAATTTAATACATAGATATTGTTCAGTGATTTACTGGCTTAAACGATGTTGTTCATTGATTTAGATGTATTTGTTCTTTACGTTGCATTAATTTGACCGTTAACATGAAATATAATGTTTATTCTAAGATATATAAACTAAGAGTCATTCCTACTAGGATTACAACTCTTTTACTTGAATAGAGTTGAATTTAGAGGAAAGAGATGCAAAAACCAATGGTTTCAATCATTAATTCATTAGACAACTGAAGAAGTTGAAGAAATGGATGAAGATGAAGAAGAGTTTCCTACAAAGTATGGAAGGGGCAAGACAATCAACTGGATAGACTACCAGACTATTCATCTAGGTGGAATTAATCTGCAAAGGAATAAGGATGCATGGAATGAGAATAATATGGGCATGTCGAACCTTCTAGATAAACTCAACTCTTCTGCCAGCCCCACAACCACCACGTCCAGAATGTGGCACAGAAAGACAACCTCCGATGGTAGGACCAGTTAAGGTATAATATGATAGATCTACTTTCAAATATACATATATATATATATTATATATATATATATATATATATATATATACATATATATATATATATATATATATATATATATATATATATATATATATATTATATATTATATATATATAAAATCTAATTGAGGTGATTTATTTATATATGAAATTGACTTTGTACTGTAATTGTTTTGCATGTTACGACAAAAATATGATTACACTACATCATCTTGATTTGTTCATTACTCATATAGGTATATGCTGATCGGATAGGCTATTACATGCCAAAATTGTTTGCATCCATAGTAGTTTCAGGACAAAGATTTTCTGTACAAGTGACATCTTACATCAGACATTGAAGCACAAGTTTTCAGAAATGTCCTAATGAAGTGGAAGTTCATTGCTTAGCCCAAGAGAAGCATCTTTTTAATGGTCCTAATTTTTTTTTATATGTATTTGAAAATAAAGGTTGGAGTGTTAAAGCATTACCAAGGCTGAACATCAATAGATTACACTCATTCTGACTTTTGATCTTGGCATCCCACTTTCACCTGATAAGAGAACTCCTATTGCACTAGCTCCCCTATGAAAAGAACCCATATGACAATCAAGTCACCTACCTAAGCTATTTAGGTTATTTCAAAGATCAACATACAACAATGAATACAATAACAGACATTGCTTTGCAATATGATAATGGTAGACAACCTGTTGAAAAAGAAATACCCTAGAAGCCAGAAGGAAAAGGAAAATAACCTCTGCAAAGTGCACTTTAAAGAGACAGAAGGGCAATAAAACAACTTACATTTGTATGTCGATTAACATATCTAAGAGATTAAAGGGATATTATCAAAGATAAGCTAACCCGAGATGAAAATGTTGTGGTTGATTTTCCATTCTTGCCTTTCGACGTAGACCATCCTAAAACATAAGTAGCTATATAATACAATGTCTTCAAATTTTATTACTTAACAAGTTTTTAATGCCATTTGTTATATATATGTAACTCTTAACAGTGAGGAGTTATCCGAGTTTAATTCTCATGACAAAGTACACAGGCTATGGATAGATAAAGAAGTAATAGCTTCAGTGCCTATTGTTCTGGTGTGATATGCTTGAATTTTACACTCATTCTATCTAGATTTAGCTCAATAAGTGATAAATTAGGTTATTTGTTAGTGTTTTGTTGCTTTTGTAGTTAATGAAGGGAATTACTCAAATGGTAGATAATTGGTGCAAAGCATGTCAAAAGTTAGGCATGTTAACCCAAAAAACCTTGAAAGATAACCCGAGATAATTATGAAGCAAGGTCGGGTCAACAAGCATAAAAATTGTGGGAAAAACGAGGAAGAGGAGCAATGTAGAAATTTGGCAAGGGCTGTCAGTGCCAAATTGTACAGGATGCCTGTGCCAAGTGGCATGGCCATGCCAAATCCTATCCATGCTCTATTACTATGCAGAATTTCAGAAAGTTGGCATGGTCTACCTGCATCATACGGCACGACCATGTCAAATTTGCTGCGTCGAGATATATTTAAAGTCGTTCCCCCATTTGTACAAGAATCTAATTTTTAGATTTTAGGAATTAGGCTTTCATTTTGCAGCTACATTTCATGAGTAATGAAGTTTTGATGCAATTACCTTCCTTTCTCTCTCTTTAATCTTCATTTTCATTCAAGTTCTTACTTTGCTAAGTTTGATTTACTAGTTTAATGCCTAAATTTATATGTTTTCTTTATTGATGGATTGAAATTAGATCTTGCCTTTCGAAATCATCCTTCTACTTTCTCATCTACTCTTAATCTCTCATTCTCTTTCTTCAAAATTGAAAATTTCATGCCCTTTCTCTCTCCTCCATCTTAGGGTTTAAAAACCTATTTTTATAAGTTTTATTTTTTGCTCTTAACAGTTAGATTAAGAATAATTGACCTAGATTAGTGAGAATAAATGGTGAATCCACCTCCAGTCATCATCCACCTGCTCCAACATTGAAGTCCAACCTCCATTGTTGGATTTTCAATCCTTTAAGGTATTCCTATTTCTTTCTCTTCTTTTAGTTAGTAAATTTAATGCTTTCTTAGTTAATTAGATGCTTTGCTAGTTATTGTTTGGTGATATGATATTTTGTGTTGATTTTGTTAATCATGCTTTGTTTTCATTAGTTCAGTTAATCATATTTAGATTAGGGTTAGTAAGTAATTAATTTAATTAATCATGCTTAGTAACATTTGTTGCTCTCCCTAGGTTAGAGCTGGGGATGAAATAACTAGTGACTTAATTTTTACACTGTCCTAGAGGATAACAAATCTCCATCCTACTCACCCAAAAATACTTCAACAAATTGGCGTTAGAGCCGGGGACCGTGGCATGAAATTGGGTCCCTTTGTGTTTTTCTTAGCCCTTTCACATTTAGTTTAGTGACATTTTTTTATTATATTAGTCTTGTATGTTTAAAAACCAAGAATTCCTAAAAATTAAGGAATTTGAAAAATTAAAACAAATGATAATTTTTTATTTTCCTATTTCACTGTTATTGGGATTGTCTAAATGCTTATCTTGCTTATTGTGCTAATTATGGTTATTCATATGGGAAATGGGAAGTTTTGGGTGTTGTTAATGAGCGTGTGAATTGTAAAACTCGTACTCTATTGGAGTATCGAGGTTTTCATCCTAACAATGTGGATGAACCGTAGGATATGCTTAAATGGTTGGTTGGTCATACTCATAAGTTTAAGGAAGTTAGTTGTGCATGATGTCTTCCCCTGATCCATGTGTTTTTCATGCAAGGCCATATTATGAGGAATGACTTGCACAATCTTGTACCCCTTCCCCTCAATCCTGTAAATATGCTCCCCCTCTTTATGACTCTTTTCATTCATTTGACCATGATATCAACTCTTGTCCTTATATTATTTCTATGGACTCTAGACTTGAGCAACTTAAGTAAGAAATGAAAAATTATAAAGACTCCATAAAGAACATGATAAGTACACTGATAGACCAATTCTTTGGGTTTGTTAATAGTCATGTAGAGAGCATTGTGCCTATCTTGCATGAAACTGACCTTAGGGTAAGACCTTCCCCATCCGAGGGTTATTCATTAGGTGATTTTGAGTCATATCCCCCTTTGAATCCTAAATTTCACATTGATGCCCTTTTGTGTAACTTTGAGGAAGATGATGACATATCTTCACCTTCTTTTGCATGTACTTTTCCCCTTAACATTAACATTTCTATGGACACCCCCTGCGGATGTCCCAATTATCCCTAACACCCTTATTCCTTTAGCTTCCTTAGGAGAGCTCGAGGAGAGTGTGGAATATGAAAGTGATGCTAGTTTGTATGATCATGAGTGTATAGTTGAGGAGACCCCCTTAAGGGAGTCATGTACGATGCTTGTGCATAGGGTTCCCCTTCCTTATCTTGAACTTATTGAATATATGTCCCCCAACACTCTTAACTTGATCCCTACCTCCCTTCCTTGTTCATCACCCTCTCCTTACTTTGAGTATCATTCTTCTAGGCCTATGGACTACCATGTGATGTGTGACCTTAGTTTGAATTTGGGCCACGTGGACAACTTCTTTGATATACTTAAGGAGAATATGCTTAATACTATTTGGTCCCTAGGTATCTTTAGAGGCTACAATCCCTCCATTGGCCCTTTTCATACATACTTAGTGGACTTCCCTAGAAAAATAATGTAGGCCACTTTTGTTAATTAATCTTTTGATTTTTCTAAGGCTTTTGATAAGTTCAAGAGAGCATCTATGATACAATTGCGCTTGTGTTCCCTTACTTACTTCTGAGTTATGTGCGCTGACATTCGATAAGCTTCTTCGCGCTTTGATGGCATCTGAGTGGGTGCCCTTGATCTTGATCTACAGAGCAGTGGCTGATACTCCTTGAGCCTCATGCAGCATCATCTTAATGAGACATAGTTTGGGTATATTTTGTACTCAACCTGGTGTGATCATTCTAACTTTTCTCTCTTCTCCTTTTTCTTTTCTGCTGTTCTATTTGTACATAGTTGTGGATACCTAGGATTGTGATTGTCTATGGGTGACCAATTTTGAGGAGAAATTTGGGATTTGTTAAGCTAACATGGCTATGATGACCCGTGCTTGATTTGTGTGTTGTGCTTTAGGTGTGTTTTTTTGGTGGCGTGTTTTGTTTTGTGAATATTTGTTGGTATTGTTTAGTTTTGTGCTTGTTGGTGGTATCAAAGGTTTGTATATGATAAGTGCTTAATATGTATATCATCTTGGGGCTATTTTGTATCGTTTTTAGGAGAATATTGTGCTTTAAGTTGTTATTTACTCTTCTATTCTCGATTTATACTTGGGTATAATTGTTTGATATGTTTTGCAGAATTTTTAGCCTTATTACCCAGTATTTGCCCTTCAATAGCTGTATTTTTTACCTCCCCCATGGTCATTCATGTTATGCCACGCCCGTAGAGCAAAGAATAAGCAAAAACCCGGTTCCAGCCCAAACCACGATCGGACCATGGTGCACCCTACGGACCATGGTGAGCCTGTAACTGCTGTCTCTTCATTTTCTCTTGCCTGTGTGGCTGCGATTGATCGAGCCTATCTATAAAAGTGACATTCTGCAAGTAGTAAAGAGCATCCGAGATCATTCCAAGCAAAAGTGTAGAGTAGTGTAGAGGCTTTAGTTTCTTTCTCAAATTTTGTAACTTTTAGTTTGGTTATTGTATTGGTGTGAGTCTCGAGTGTGAGAGTTTGTTCTTGAGGCGATTTCAAAGTCCTTGGTTAAACGCCATCTCAGTCGATCCCCTTCTTGCTCAAATTTCACCAATCGTTGGTTAGTTTGTTAATATGTTATCATGTCTGAGTAGTTTTCTTTAGTCTAGGGATTTAGTAGTTTGTGGAAGTATTATTGGATCATGTTTTAATCTATACAATTGTGCTTATTTTTATGATTAGTTTGATTTCGTTTTATCAAGTGCTTAGATTGTCGTGAGTTAAGTTTTGGCCGAAATTTGCTTGCATGCTTGAAATAATCGAGTGAAAAAGTGAAAAGTGACATTTGGTTGTTGGACTGCTTGATTAGACCTAACGTAACTTCATCTCAAAAGAGAGATTTATATGTTAGGAGGGCTAGTAAGTAATCCGAGATATTGAACTTGAATTAAGGTATTTGAAAGAACGACTTTTTCTTATTTTAGGCAAATTTAGTTGATTTTGAAAGAATAGATTTTGAAGAGATTACAATTCCTCAAATTTAACTAATTACAAGAAAGCACATGTTCATTATTTTGATCTAATTTCCTTTCACAACTACAAGAATTCCTATACGTTTTTCTGTTATTGATTTAGATAAGTTTATTTGCTATTTTTAAATCGAATCCACTTGAACCAGAATTTTACTTAGCACATTCTGATAGGCAAGATTCAATAAGTTACAATTAGTCCTTGAGGAATGATGTCTTTTATCTATACTACGACTATTCGTGCACTTGCGGTAGTATGATCAAGTTTTTGGCGCTGTTGTCGGGGACTAAAACTGTTAACTATTAAGTTAGTTTTACAAAAGTGACTAAGTATTCTATTATTTTTTTAATTGTTCTTTTTTGTTCTTTTTCTTTCTTTGCTAGTTTAAATTGCACTGGTAGTGTTGGTGAAAGTGCTTGTAGGAATTTTTTCTAGTTTATGCGAAGTCCGATCTTGTACGAACCCGAAGCAGAGATTGAAAGGATCGTTCGCTTAAGGAGGAAAGAGCAAAGGATTGAAGAGCAAAGATGCGAGGCAAGAAGGAATTCAAACATGGCAGAAGGTGATCAATGAAGGACTCTTCGTGGTTTGTTACCCAGGAGTCCAGGGGATCGCCTCAAGCATCGCTTGCCCTGCTATCGATGCCAACAACTTCGAACTCAAATCGGCACGCATTTCCATGGTGCAATAATCTTAGTTCAGCGGAACTCCCTTGGAAGACCCAAATCTGCACCTCTCGCGCTTTTTAGAGGTGTGTGATACACTAAAATTAAATGAAGTCTCTAGTGATGCGATTCGGCTGCACTTATTCCTTTTCTCATTGAGGGATAAAGCGAGGGATTGGTTGCACACTTTGCCGTCTGGATGCATAACCACCTGGGATGAGTTGACAAGAGCATTCCTCGGTAAGTTCTTCCCTCCAAGTAAAACAGCGAACCTAAGGAATCAGATCACCAACTTTCTGCAAAGAGATGACGAGGCGCTCTATGAAGCCTGGGAGCATTTTAAAGATCTGTTATGTTTGTGCCCCTATCATGGTCTTTAGTGTTGGATGATAATCCAAGCCTTTTATAACGGTGTGACCCAATCTGTCAGATCCACCATTGATGTAGCGGTAGGAAAAACTCTTATGAGCAAGACTGAGGATGAAGCCTACAATCTGATCGAGGAGATGGCGCTTAACAACTTTCAATGGTCCATAGAACGAACCCAACCAAAGTGGGTTGGAGGTAAGCATGAAGTTGATGCAATTGCTTTACTTTCTACTGCCATGACTCATAGACTGGACCAAATGAATGTTAATGTTGCGAACTCTAGTGCCCCTTCCCCTTGTGAAACTTGTGGCGCAATTGAATATATAACTCTGAATTGTCAAGTTAGAAGTCCTTTTTCCCAGGACCCTAATGAAGTAAATTATGTTTAAAATTTCAATCCGGGACCGACCAATGACCCTTACTCTAATACCTATAATACGGGTTAGAAGAATCATCCGAATTTTTCTTATAGGTCGAATCCAAACACTGTGAACATACCCCCTATGAATGCTAGAGTACCCCCTGATTTTCAAAGACCCACATTCCCTTCTCAGATGCCCCAAAAGTCTAATTTAGAGGTAATAATGGAAAATATGCTTATGGCATAACAAAAACAAGATGAGTCTATTAAGCAATTAGCCTCAAAGGTTGATGTACTTATGACTCATAATAGGATGTTAGAAGCCCAAATTACCCAAAAAGCTAGTTTCTCATCTACGCCCTCAGATAGACTTCCTAGCAAACTTGAACCTAACACTTGAGAGCACTGTAATTGTGTTACCATGAAGGAAGAAGAGGACTTAACTAACTCTGAGGAAGTACCAATAGAAGAGGATAGGCAAATAATCATGGCTGGTAACAAGGAGACAAACAATGATGGCAAGACTGCCACTTTCAAAGAGAATGACGCTGTTGAGATTCCAACCACTTTTTTCCCTAAGCTCCCTGACCTAGATAGTTTTTCTATCCCCTGCATTGCAGGAAAGGTAGAAATTGAGAGAGGTCTATGTGATCTAGGTGCAAGCGTCATTGT
The DNA here is from genome assembly GCA_029747015.1 of Carnegiea gigantea. Classification (NCBI taxonomy): domain Eukaryota; kingdom Viridiplantae; phylum Streptophyta; class Magnoliopsida; order Caryophyllales; family Cactaceae; genus Carnegiea; species Carnegiea gigantea. Next base: position 457,469 of record JAKOGI010000556.1, on the reverse strand, counting down.
AATGCCCTATTCTTTGTTTCATAAGTTGCACTTAGGACCATTACTAGCACACCTTTTTCCCTACAGTTGGCTGATGGTTCTGTGACATAACCTATAGGCAAGTTAGACAATGTGCCAATCAATATAGGAGACATTTGGATTTTAGAGGACTTTATTATAGTTGATATGCCCGAAACTGACGATGCCCAAATTATCCTAGGTCGGCCCATTTTGGTGACAGCTGGTTGCCATATAGATGTAAGAGAGGGTCGGGTATCTTTTGAGGTAGAAGGGCGATTTGCTGTGTTTAGTCATAAGAAGGAGCACATGGTTTCTTCTCATTCTTCTATATTGGATGCATTACCCCTTCCCTTGAGATTGATATGGAGGATGTCTAGAATTGTGAAGATCCTTCTGATTCTGACTGGATTTCTTATGAGGACCCCGACCAAGGGTATGTTAAGATAGAGTTTGCTGCTCCTATGCCATCTACTAAGCCCGAGGTTGAGGCCCCTGTTTCTAATGAGTCTCCAATGAGTGATTACTGCAGGTTTGCACAAACTGTTCTCTCTATGCCCTCTGTGGAAGGTTTTGATGCAAATTTTAATGTAGGATTGAACGAGTTGATGATAGCCCGTCTGATGGGCCACAAGAGCAATTTGTTTTGTATGGAGACAGTGCGTTATGGCACTAAGTTATGAAGACGAAGAACTTGCAGCCAGAACTTGTAAGATGGTACCTTCGACTTAATAAGTTTGATTTTGGGGTCCGGGACAAAGCCAATGTCCATACATTATCTGATCCGGACCAAGTCTAGAACAAGGGTCAAGCTCTTGACCTTAAAAGAGCGCTTCCTGGGAGGCAACCTAAGTTTTCTGTCCTTTTTCCTTTTTATAGTTTTGATTTTTATTAATTTTTGTAGTTATATATGCGAAATTTTTGAAAAAAATAAAAGAAAAAAAGAAAAAATAAATATATATGAATAAAATGTTGGCACCACGGTCAGTACCCCAGAAATATGGCCGTGGGGTACTAACCCAAAAACTCAAAAAAATCAAATGCCAGCAGATACCACGGACTATTCGTCGTAAGCCCCACGGCCTGTGGTGGTCTGCTACGGGTCGCGATCTAGGTTTTTGACCGTAGTGCCTTTTCTCCTTCGCCCTTTCATCTTCAACCTCTCAACATACACTCTCTCTCTACCCCCATTTTCTCTCTCTAAACTCCACAACCAAATCTCACTAATCTCACCTTATCTTTTTCACTATTTCCAATCATTTTCACACCAAGTCTTTTCCTTTCACTCAATTTCTCATCTTTCTCCTTAAAATCCATCTCTTTCTTCTTCTTTTACTTCAAATTTATCTTACCTTCACTCATCCACCATACCCATTCTTTTCTCTCTCTTATTTTTCATATTTTTGTTTAATTTCTTTAATTTTCTAGGTTTTAGTTCTTACTTTGGTTTTAGTTTTGTTTTTGTTTTAAATTTGCAACTATAGCACCAAATAAGAGACCAAGGAGCACCAAAGAGGTTGGCACCACCCCAACCTCAAAGAACATCCCAAATGTTAGAATGTATAAGGTTTTGATGATAACAAATCCAAGTGTTGTAGTTGTTGTTGTTGTTCCAAACAGGCTTTACCAACAGGGCCTTACTGCTGTTTTTCAATATATTAAAACTGCTTGACTAATGGTTTATCAAGAACAGGTACTCAAGTCAGCGATGTAAGAACAACCATGAGGAACAGGCTCTGTAAGGTGTTTGAAACATGTCCTGTGAAGTGTTTGAAGCATAGGATATAAGTGCAGCCATGAGAAACAGGTTCAGTGAAGTGTTTGCAGTAGATTCGTCTCTCTACAAGATGACTAGTGGTTACAACAAGATGTCTTGATTTAATTTGGTTTTATATTTTTAGACTATTGTTAATATGCCAATCAGAAACTCTTAACTTACCACTTACTTGAAACGGTTTTGTTTTCTTTTGGTAAATATTTCGGATCACCCTTCAGAACAATCCTGGAAACAGGGTGATCAGGGTGTTTCCAGAATAAGCTGCGAAAAACTGTTTTGCACGATTTTTATCTTTTGAATTTTGAGCAGCTTCTTCAAGGATTTGCAAGAAAGATTTTTTATGGAGTATCTTACCCCTTATCCTAAAAACGGTTATTAAAATCTAAGGGGATTTGCAAAATCTTTTTGAATAAAAAGAATATCCAATTTTTGGCAAGTGGATAAGGTTGTTGAGAAAAACATGGGCTAGTTGCTGAGAATCACCGCCTTATGCACATAGTTTAGGAAGTGGTTCCAGCTTATGTTTCCTCATCCCTTGTGGCTAAAGAATTCTATAATCTTTAGGGATTTTAGTTTCCAAAAATTTGAGGAATTGTTTTTTCCAAGCACTATACAAAGTCGCTTCTTAGAACGTTAGAAGGATCGGTTTTCAAAGAGAAAAATTTAGTGCTCATGAGCTTAAAAGTTTGAAAAGAAAACCGTGTCTAGTGAGTGAGTTATTTGAGCTTTCAAAGTTGGCATACTAGGACTTCATTGTACCCTATATTAGCTTAGTTGAGAAGCATTGTAATAGGGTGTTTTTCTTTATACTCTTCTTTCACAAAAGTGAGTAGAGTGTGTGTCCAAATCAAGGGGATTTTGGACGTGGGGTAACCTGTCTTAGGGAAGACGGTTATGTGTGTTACAAGTTGTAACAAGGTGTGTTACTATTGTAACGTGTTTAGCCCGTTTAGTGAAGTGTTTAAATCCTACAGGAGGTAGGTCGTGGTTTTTAACCTCAGTTGGGCTAGAGGTGTTTTCCACGTAAAAATCCTGTGTCCATTATTTCCGCATTCAATTTTGTTGGATTTTCGCTTCTGCTTATCTCAGGAACAACCTGTGCGAACAGGATCTAAGACTGTTTGCCAGCAACTTGCGAAAATCAGACACCACAATTCACCCCCCTCTTGTGGTTACGTACTCTCTAAATCAATACCAAATATCAACCAATGCGTGTGCTAGAGGTAAAATTCCTCAACCCCTTAGTTTAACGCATCCTGATCATGTTGCTAGGTATAATTGCTTGAATGAACATATGATTTGTTAGCCTGGTTGGGAATTTTGGATGATATTCGTTGGTTGTTTGCCAGAGGTGGTATGGGCCACTTTTTAGAAATCAAATAGCATACATATAGGGACTTGACCCTAGAATTCCTTAATACACTCTATGTCGAGGTCGCTACAAGGCCTCAATATCAAGCCACATATATATCGTTTTATTTGCAAGACAATTGTATGAACTGAACTTAGGTACCTTCAACAGTATTTTCGGTTTTCCCCTTAGCATGGACTTATCGCACCATCAAGTCCCCCGCGACTTCAACCCGAATGCATTTTGGGGTGAACTTTCAGGGACTGTTAGGTACAGTACCAGTTTGTCAAAATGTACACATATTTAGCTCAGCGTATCCTGGTTTGTTCCTTGTTTGCTCAGGACGATAGTCTGGATGTCCCGAGACTTTCTGAGTTATATTTTCTATCCTGTATGCTTGATGGTGACCAACTTAACCCAAGTTCATTCTTAGCTAGACAATTACATAGTGCTGCTGTTAGCACTAAAGGTAAGATAGTTATTGGTGGGATAATAACTACTATTGCTAGATTCTTAGGTATTGAGCCCAACCATGAGGATAGAGTTTTCGGGTCCGAGCGGCTTGATCAAGCTGCTTTTGAGATTATGAACATTTATAAAGCTGAGGCTGGCCGTTTGTATTAGATTTACCCAGGGGACCGGCTTTTACCGCTTTCCACTATTGATGGCACAATCATTCTTCACCGAGGTAACCTTTATTAGGTACCTGGTGATGAGAAGGTTGTTTGACCTACACCCCACCAACCAGCCCCTCGATCTAGTCAAGTAGGACCTAGTTCTTCCTCTCAACCACCCTCACCTGACTATTCTGACCTCCAAGACACCCTTAGGTCTATTCAAGAGGAGCAAGTTTCCCTCCGAGAGTTTGTTGCTTCTGAGAGCACCGCTCTTAGGGACTTTATCCAAGAGTGCCACGATGAGTTTGGTGGGTTGCTTGCTTCCCAGATCCAATATTTCTAAGACTACAGGGCATGTCTAGAGACCTGGCGAGATTGGCATATCTCCTATGGCCAACCACCCCATCCTCCTCCATCTCCACCTCCTCCTCTCTGATCTTGTTTTATGCTACTCCCCTTCCCTTTTTATTATGTGCCTACATTGAAGGCAATGTGCGATTCAAGCATGGGGGAGTTAGTCATTATTTTTGGCGTCTAATGCCTGTTTCTGTTTGGTATGTTTTTGCTTTGTATATGTTTTCAGTTGTAGTTTTTATAGTTTTTCATTGTTTTTAGTTATAGTTTTTGATTATTTTTAGTTGTAGTTTTTGTAGTCTTTGTAGTTTTTGATTGTTTTAGTTTTATTACAAGTGCATTTAGTTTTCTTCTACATTGCATTTTAGTTTCTTTCTTTTATTAGTTTCTTTTGCATTTTAGTTTGCATTGTTTATAGGAGCATGCACAAAAAAAAAAAAACAACAAAAAAAATTAAAAAAAGAAAAAAAAATCCTCCGATGATGATCTCTATAAATTTGGTAGCTTTCTGTGGTTTAGTTTGATCCATTGATTCTCCCGAATTGTGCATAAAATGCTTGTGAATGCGTTGTCGAAATGAATTCCATGTTTTGACCACATGTTGAGTGCGAAATGATTTTCCCCATGAGTCTTTACGAGATTTTAGCATGTCTTTACTAGTGAGCTAGTTTTGACCTTGGTAGATGTCTCGTAAGGCTTTGAGCCTTTAGAGATTGTTTATCATTATTGGTCTCGTATTTCTTTCATGTGTGACTCTTCCTTGACGTCATTTCTCTAGAACTTGCTTAGATTCTCATTCAAGATCACATTTTGCATAATATGATTAAGGCATTTTTCTTTCTTTGATTTGTTTAAACCCCACGGCTAAATAGCCACCTTGCTTGTGTATTGTATCCCTTGTTAGCCCCCTTGAGCCTGTATCCATTTTTCTTGATTTGAACCTCCCATTACAACCCATAACCAAATACTTGTCTTACCTTTAAGCCAAGGCTAGAGGAGTGTTCTATTCTTTTGCATCAAGTTTGATGGGGCGTTAGTAAGATGGAATGATATCTTGTGGTGTAATTTGGTTGTTTGGTGCAGGGGTGTGAGATATTGATTAATCCCTTGTTTTATTGTGTAAAATTTAGAGAAGAGTTGAAATTTAAAGTTCGTTATGGATTTCTCTCTTGGCTATCCCTTCTTAAAAAAAATTAATAAGTGCTTACGAAAGAAAGAAAAGAAAAAGAAAAAAAGAAAAAAATCGAAAAACACAAAAAAAAAGAAAACGGAAAAAAAATCAAAGAAAGTGGTTAGCCTTGTTGGGAATGCAAGTTATTTGTGATTTCGGCTCTTTTTCTCTTTATTTGGGGATTTATTCTGATGGTAAGGTTTAAGAAGGACGTTGTTTAATTTATTGGAATTGTTTAGCTTTTAGTCTTTGGCTTCTAGCTCCTCATTTCCCAAAAAAATATTTATTCCCCTTTTACCTTTACCCTTAGCCCCATTACGAACCTATTAAAGTCCTCATGATTGTCTAATATGTTTGTATTTTTGGTGGTGGCGAATTTAAGAATCTTGTCAAGCTTATGGTAGATCTGCATCTAAGGTTGAGATTTGAGAAGAACCTTCATAACTATATACATTTCAAACACATGAGTGCTGAGTGCCACATAACTATAGCGAGGTTCTACCAGCCTTACTAGTTTCGCTTGTTTCATATGTTGAATGATTGTATTTGACAATTTGGGGGAGATTGCTTTTAAGTTTTACATTTTGGTCTATTAAAGGTTTTCGAAAATTTCATTCCCTATTATGTTTCTTAATGATTTTTTTGTATCTTTTTGGGCTATCTTTGGACCAGCTTTGCTATTTGAATGTGCCCTATACCTATCCTAAGGAGGCTGTGTATACTTTTAGCCTTTGCATTGCTTGAGGATAAGCAATAGTTTAAGCATGGGGGAGTTTGATAAGTGCTTAATATGTATATCATTTTAGGGCTATTTCATATTGTTTTTAGGAGAATATTGTGCTTTAAGTTGTTATTTAATCTCCTATTCTCGATTTATGCTCGGGTATAGTTGTTTGATGTCTTTTGCAGAATTTTCAGCCTTATTACCCAGCATTTGCCCTTCAATAGTTGTATTTTGACCTCCCCCACGGTCATCCATGTTAAGCCACACCCGTAGAGCAAAGAATAAGCAAAAACCCAGTTTCAACCCAAACCACGGTTGGACCATGGTGCAGCCTATGAACCATGGTGAGCCTGTAACTGCTGCCTCTTCATTTTCCCTTAACTATGTGGATGAGATTGACTGAGCGTATCTATAAAAAGCGACATTCTACAAGCAGTAGAGAGCATCCAAGATCATTCTAAGCAACAGTGTAGAGTAATGTGGATTAGTGCTTTAGTTTCTTTCTCAAATTTTGTAGTTTTTAGTTTGGTTGTTGTATTGGTGTGAGTCTTGAGTGTGAGAGTTTGTTCTTGAGGCGGTTTCGAAGCCCTTAGTTGAAGACCATCTCAGTCAATCCCCTTCTCGCTCAGATTTCGCCAATCGTTGGTTAGTTTGTTAATATTTTATCATATCTGAGCAGTTTTTTTTAGTCTAGGGATTTCGTAGTTGGAAGTGTTATTGGATCATATTTTAATCTATACAATTGTGCTTATTTTCATGATTGGTTTGATTTCGTTTTATCAAGTGTTTTGATTGTTGTGAGTTGATTTTTTGCTGAAATTTGCTTGCATTTCTGAAACAATCGAGTGAAAGATTAAAAAGTGACATTTGGTTGCTAGACTGCTTGATTAGACCTAACACAACTTCATCTCGAAAAAAGAGATTTGTATGTTAGAAGGGCTAGTAAGTAATTGAAGATATTGAACCTAAATTAAGGTAAATTAGTTTAAAAGAATGACTTTTGCTTATTTTAGACAAATTTAGTTTATTTCGAAAGAATAAACTGAGTTTTTGAAGAGATTACAATTCCTCAAATTTAACCAATTAGAAGAAAGCACATGTTCATTATTTTTGATCCAATTTTCTTTCACAACTACGAGAATTCCCAGATATTTTTTCCTTATTGATTTAGATAAGTTTATTCACTATTATTAATTCCAATCCACTTGAACCAGAATTTTACTTAGCACATTCTGATAGGCAAGACTCAGTAAGTTACAATTAGTCACTGAGGAACGATATCTTTTATCTATACTACGACTATCCATGCACTTGCGGTAGTGTGATCAGTATACATTTGGTGAATTTGAGTTGTTGGTTTGTGGTTGGATTGCTTATATGATTGCTTTTTGGCGCCTTATTTCCCACAATGAAGACATTATGGATTTTGGTGTGGGGCTGAAGTGCCCATTTGTATATATTTTTTGAAAATTTTAAAAAATTCAAAAAGTTTTTTATTTTTCTTTAGGGGACTCGTGTGCTTGCCTAGGTGATTGATCCCATGGTGCTAGGTTATTAAGTTATATGTAAATAGTATTTGCATGATGAGATGTCTAGTTGAGGATTTAGATTCGATTTTTTAGAATAACCTATCTCATAAGTGTAATTTTGTACCTACCTTGCTCACTTTATCATCAATTCCTTAGATCTTCTTGTTAAGTTGACATGGGAACTTTTCGTTTGTCGAAATTGCCTTCTAAGGTCTTGAAAAATACCCCAAAAAAAGAGAGGAAAAAATCATTATAAAAAAAGCCTCAAAATGTGAATAAAAACCCGAGCACCAATGTTCAAAGTCACTATCATTATTTTATATCTTTAATTGGCTTGAATATGTGCTATTTTACTTGATTACACATCTATTTGGGCAATGAAATAAGTACTTTGCACATTCTAATAAAACCCCTTTTTAGAGAAGGCCCGAATATTTGTAAGTCAGGCAGGTTTGGGTTGTGTGTTATTATTCTTGAACAAAAAGGAAAAAAAGGGAAAAAAGAGCTAAGAAGGCAATTAGCCAAGGAAATGGAGATTGTCTCAATGTTGGCAACTTGATTCATAAGCATTGATACACATTTGCACATGCATCAATATATACATATCATTGCATATTGTTGTGTGTGGTGAAAAATGGAAGTCGGAGTGCTTCTTGTAACTGAGATATCCCTTGATTATACATTCTATTTGTATATACTTTGTGATTTGGTTACTAGGGTGATGCAATTGCCTAAATCGTGTTCATAATTTCCTCATTATTTGTATATATAATCTTGGTTTAAAAAGATCAAAAAGATTTTTCTTTGTTTTTGAAAAGATTTTTGTGGATATTTTACTTAAATACCCTCATGAGACCTCACTCATTCACTTAGGAAGCCGAGGGGTTTAAAGGGCTTGGTGCATACACTAAATGCAGCCGTGATTCCAACGAAAGTGAGATACAATTTCCTTTTACTTATTTTCCATTTCTTTTGAGCTAGTTTAGTTTGCTTTGCTTGAGGATGAGCAAAGTCTTGGTGTGGGGGTATTTATTCGGGATGTGCGAATTTTACACCTCATTCTACCTGGATTTAGCTCAAATAATTAGTAAATTATGTTGTTTATTAGTGTTTTGTCGGTTTTATATATTTTGTAAGTAATAAAGAGAATTACTCAAGTGGAGCATAATCGGTGCAAAGCATGCCAAAAGCTAGGCATGTTAACCCGGAAGACCTTGGAGGCTAACCCGGGATAAATATGAAGCAAGGCCGAGTCAACAAGCACACAAATTGTGGGAGAAACAAGGAAGAAGAACAATATAGAAATTCAGGTAGGATGTTAGTGTCAGAACGGTACGGGATGCCAGTGCCACAGGCTAAATCCTGTTTCTGCTCTATTTATATGCGGAATTCAAGAAACTTGGAACAGTTTGTGCATGCCACATGGAACGACCGCAATGACCCGACCCTAACCCATATTTATTTATTTCAATCATATTTATTTACTTAATTAATCATGTTTATTCATTTAATTTATCATATTTATTGACCTGATCACTCATGGTTATTTGTTATCGTGTTTATTAATTCAATTACACCCAATTTATTTATTTGACGAATTCTATCATGTTATTTAAATTTTTCACCCTCATTTATCGTATTTAACCATCTCGATTGGGAGATATTCCATTTGGGTCCCATCTTGCAATTCAAGTTTCATTAATTGTTAATTCAAGTTTTGTTGATTAATTAAATATCAGGTGAATCAATAGTAGGCCTCGATAATTATGGTTTAAAAAAATTATTATTATTATTATTATTATTATTATTATTATTATTATTATTGTTATTATTATTATTATTATTATTATTATTATTATTTTTATAACCTTGCAAAAATGTAATTTCAAGCTATGAAAATTCAATCGCATACAATTTACTTTCCTTCCCGGGCCCAAACCGTATAAGCCCAATTTAGGCCCAACAAGTTACCACTTGTTCTACTTAGTTAATTACCCTTGATTAAGCCTAATTTATCTTTAATAAAGTAGCTTTATTGCATCAATTTTCAGCCAAGTATATCACTCACTTCATTTTACACCAAGCAATTGTATCAAGGTAAAAATATCAAGATTTCTCTCTCCTCCCTCACTCTACCCCACGGCTCCCTCACTGCAGCCACCAGACCAGCCCCTTTCAGCCACCACTCAGCCACCAAACAACCACCAATCACCACCTTAACCACTACTCCCATTCCCACATGCATCAAGGATCATTCACACTTCCTTTTTCCAAACTCAAAGTGAGTAATCTTCACCTTGATCTTGTTGGTTTTGATTTTTATTTTTGTTTTGTTTCTTGTTTTGATGTTTGTGATCATTTATCATGATGTTTTGATAAGCAATAAGAGGTATTTTGGTGTTAATCATGGTGAAGTTGAGCTTGGAGCATGCTAGGGTTTTAAGATGATCATGTTTATGCAAGCTTAAGTTAAAACCATGCTTATGGATTGATTTGTATATGATTTTATAATATTTCATTTTATTGATGATTATGATGATGATTTTGGTGATTTGGAATGATTTCAAATGAGGATTTATATGAAAAAGAGAGGGGAAAGTTGAAACAGTGAGGCTGGAAATTTCAACAAAACAGGACAGAGTTCACGATTAAACTGGTAATGACTGGCCCATTCAAAAATTTTGATTTTTGATGGGTAGATAGTTCAGTGTGTTAGCTTTCAAATGCCTCTTGAATTACCTTAACCCAAGGTATGTGGAAAACGTTATTGTCGTTTTACCAAAACTGCGCAGAATGAGATCAAAACTGATATGCTTGTATTTCAGTCCCATTTTGGGAATCCTGTTGTAGGAATCATGTTTTATTTTGTAAATGAAAGTTTTTGGGGACTTCTTAATCTTTTCATATTGGGGTTTTAGGTCTCCATTTGAGGTTTAGAATGAAAGTTATGAATTTTTGAAGTGAACTGACCTGCTTGGGTGTAAATCAGGTTGTTATTGCAATTTCTGTGTAGTGTATACTTGGAGGAAAATTCTGAAAATTTTACTATAGATTGTTCATATTATTTTTGAATTTTCTGTAAGGTCTCATGAATTTTGGTTGAGCATTTTGAATTTAGTGATTTTTGGAAGCATTTTGAGTAATTGTATAAAGAGCAATAATAAAGATTAAGTGAGATTGATCATGCACTCATTTAGTGTATTTTGGTCCAAGTCATTTAAGGGGGAAATAAATATTCATGGACTTTCATGGAGCTTTTAGCTTGATTAATGAGAAAGAAGAGACAGATATACAATTTGAGAGCTTGTTTATGAGCTTTGAATCAATTATAGATTTTACAAAGAAAATACCAAGCTTAGTGAGCTTAATAGCTTCTAACGAGTTCAATGAATCATTTGGGGTGGAATTCTATATCTAATGGATTTATGAAGGAAATATGAGAAGCGGGAGAGTTGTGACTCAGAAACCATATTTATCAGACCAAGTTACTGCAGTTTGTGCTATTTGAACCAAGATATATCTCTCTTAGCCTCAGACCTCTATTACTTACTCAATTTGGATTGTATCAAATGTATTTATCAAGCCAATCTAGTGTACGCGCTGTTATCTTGAGCCAAGCTATACATCAGCGAGCCTTAAACTCGCATCAGCAACTTATTTCGGAAAAGGCCATAACCATTCTCTCAATTATCACCATCAAGGCCTTTTCCTCTGTAATATCATTTCTCTCATTGTGGACTATTTTGCTTCTATTTACTTTATATTGGATTTAATTACTTTCATCAATTCAGTTTTGAAATTGTATTAAAGTACTCGTTATGTATACCATTTAATTACTCAATTTTTGTTACTTTTACTTACTCAATTATGCGAGTAAGGATCATTTACTGACTACACATACTTACAATGACATTTATGAAAAAGAGCTGAGGCCTAGTTACCATTCCCCGTAATGCATAAGTGTTATTAAGTCAGAACAGATGACATTTATGAAGCAGCTGACTTGTATCAAGTCAGATGTCTTTTTTAAAGACTCAAGGTACATCCATTGTCTGTATCTTCAGAAAGCAGATCATGTTTATCAAGTTACAACTCTTAATGAGTTTATCAATGAATCAGTTTATACAGTGATTTACCATTTAACTTGTAACCCCGTCAGTTATCATCTATAGGGCGTCAGCCTATCATTTATCCGCGCGACTTCAGACCAACTCTTGATCGGATTGGCAGGTGTACACCTATCTATAGATCATATCAGTGCAAGGGGTTCACATCTAGATAACAATAAGCAATTCAGTTTCATATTACTTCCATTTTCATTGTTATTGCCAACTAAATGAATTGCAAAGACGGGTACCCATCAACAGTGTTTCTATGCTCATTTTACAATACAGAAATGTATGTACTGAGTTTTGCTCATATTTTCGAATTGTTTTCATGTTTTCCATTTTAGGTGATGAAGTATCACATGTTTCTCCATTTAGCAAGCCCTTTTGGAACTCGTCAGATGCTCACAGTGGATTCAGCATAGCATGAACATTGGAATCGACCTTAGGGTCAAGTTACTTGTGTGGTATGGAGTGTGAATTAGTACATGGTATGGTTGAACTATTATGGACTTTGGTCTTGAAGTGTTTCAGTTTAATAGATTTTGTGATTGTGAACACAAGTTACAAGATTTAATGGTTTCAGTGAGCCTTGTCCCTATCAGGACGGCGGTAGCGCCTTCTATTATTAAATCTTCCACTGCAGTTTTCTGTAAATCATATCATTAACATTTTGGGGGCATTACAACGACCGTCCCAAATTTATTGCATCGACATTTATGTAAAGCCTCTTCCTTCATTTGCGTAAGAATCTAATTTTTTTAGGTTTTAAGAATAGGGTTTAGCCTAGATTTAGGAGAGATTAGTGTAGATTTAGTTTCATTTTGTAATCACATTTCAAGAGTAATGAAGTTCGATGCAATTACCTTCCTTTCTTTCGCTTTAATATTCTTTTTCATTCATGTTCTGACTTTGCTGAGTTTGAATTACTAGTTCAATGCCCAAATTTATGTGCTTTTGTTTGTTGATGGATTAAAATTAGATCCTCCCTTTCATACTCATCCTTCTACTCTCCCATCTACTCTTAATCTCTCATTCTCTTTCTTCAAGAATGTAAATTTCAAGTTCTTTCTCTCTCTTCCATCTCAGGATTTGAAAGCCCATTTTTACAAGTTTGAGTTTTTGACTCTCAATAGGTTAGATTAAGAGTAGTTGAGTTAGATTAGTGAGAATAAGTGGAAAATCCAACTCTGATAATCATCCACTTGCTCTAACAATGGAGGCTAACCTCTGTTGTTGGATTTTCAAGCTTTTGAAGTACTCCACTTTGTCTCTCTTCTTTTAGTTAGTAAATTTAATGCTTTCTTAGTTAATTAGATGCTTTACTAGTTATTGTTAGTTAATATGATGTTTTGTATTGATTTTGTTAATTATGCTTTATTTTAGTTTGGTTTAATTAATCATATTTAGATTAGAATTAGTGAGTAATTAGTTTAATTAATCATGCGTACTGACATTTATTGCTTGCCCTAGGTTAGAGTTGGGGTCAAAAATAATTAGTGACTTTATTTCCACACCATTGTAAAGAACGATAAATTTCCACTCTTACTCCCCCAAAACTATCCAACAGCTACTACAGACAACCGTTTGAAAAATATTATTGACTTATGGTGTATTCTAATAAACAAGAGTCAATTATCAAGGAAAAAAGCGTGCACGAAGGGATTTTTCTTTACCACATACATATATGTAAGTCACACTTGTTAACATATCATTATAGATTTAAATGTATGTCAAAACTAACCCTTACTCTTGATTTCATTTGTAGACGACTATCCTACAAGCACAGAAAGCATAAAAGGAAAAAATTTCTTTTGGTCCACTGAGGTTTGGTGTAACAAGTTACTGACCTCATGTTTTTGGATAAATATTTTTTTTTGACAGCTTATTTCAGGTAAATGCTTTTTGGGATACAACTATTTGAGTTAAAAGATTTCTAGGTGATAAATATTTGTCTTTATGATCTAGAACTTTATAAAATTTCTATTTCTGACCTAGAATGGGATTTAACATGTAAATACTCAAATTTTTGTGCTTTTTGTAGGAAACTCTACTTGTTTTAATGTTTTAAGTTGTTATAATGACAAGACTAATACTATTTATTACAATCTATTACTTATATTATAAATATTATATTTTATATGATTATAGGCCCACCATACTTACCAAAATAAAAAAGTTTAATTAGAGAGTTTTGACAATTACCTGGACTTAGTTGACGTTAGACCATGGCGTTCCTATAGCTTCCAATTTATAGAGATTACTCATCTCAATCACACCTTCCTTAGATCAGGTACATTATAGATCTGTTTCATTTCCTACCTCGGAACGTAGTCACCAATCAAGTTTTTATATCTTTGAGGATAGTGAAAGTTTAATCAAGAAATCATAATATTTAAAACATAATATTCGATTGAATAACGTTACCTAGTAGGAAACTTCTTTTATTGAAAATTTAAAAGTAGAAATACGATAAAGGAAAGATTTCAAGAGGGACTTAAACTGCTAAGATCATCAGAAATACTTGCTCATGAGAAATGAAGATACCCAACTTCTTTTTTGCTCAAGAATGCTTAAATGACCGCGTCCCTTTATAATACTAAGCTTCTCTTTTTATAGAGGAGATGGAATAGATAGGATGCTCTAATGGCTACACCATGCATACTGTTGCAGATGTTTTCATACATGGCTACAGTAGACTACATTATTTTGTTAACTTGACACTCGATAAGATAATACATAATGGTACAACAATTTTTCAAAACACTTAATGCCAACAAGACTAGTCATCCATAATAAGATTCTACATTCCTTCATCTCTAATAATGTCTTCTAGTCCATCACTATCCAAATAATCATCAAAATCTTCATCAAGTTCAAGATGCTCTAGATTCCATTTTTCAAACAATTCATGTAGCTTTCTCTTTTCTTATTCTGATAGAAATTCTCCCCTCCAATATCAAAGAGATAATCAAAGAAATTTTTTAAAGTAGCTTCTTCTACCATCATATATTGGCTGAAATAACTATGACAAGTGATAGTAGTATTCCCGCAATGTAGTAGTATATTTCATAGTTCAATGAATGCCTAAATTTAATGATAAATGTTGTAAAATCCAATGCCTCCTAAAGCACAATCACTAACTACTTGTCATTCTAAAAAGCATTCTTGTTGTTGATCATTAAGATCTTCTAGATCAATTAATTGAACAAGATAGTGGTTCGTTTGGCCTTTTTCATTTTCATACTCAATCACTGCGCAATGTACCTCGGCATATAGACTTCTATCATATGGAATTTTTGTCGGACCATTAGCAGATACAAGAATCCAACAAATCCTTTTAAGCATACACTTTTGAAACTTAGTTAGTCTTGAGAAGAATAGGTACTTTGAATATGGGATTTCCATGAGGTAAGATACCATTCCGTATTCCCATACTTTCATGATAGGGTCATCTCGAGGGATTGAATTTGCTAATAATCAAACGCCACCAAGTCTAGATCTATCAAAAAAGAAGATTATAATACTCTATGATTCTTAGATATCATAAGAATAATTATGATAGAAGTCGATGTAGGCTACATACCAATGGTTAAACCATTTTTCTTAAACATAGGAACTTATTTTCACTTGAATATCATGAAGACATCTTAAGTACTCATTTGTAACTCGAAAATGTTGAATCCTTGTACTATCATATAGGTAGAAGATAGCAAACCAAAGCGTAATCTACTTTTGTGTGAAGTTTCAAAATGTCCATAAGGATTCTACGAGAAGGAGAAACCTGTTCTAATAGTAATGACATTTCATTTTAGATTTCCTCCTTTTCGGTAGGAGTTCTTCTTTGATGATCATCGTTGGTGGCTTCACGAGTTCAACAATCTGCCAGAGAATTCGTTGATGCATGTATATATTCAATAGAGAAAGAAAGCTGGTTAAGCCATAATTGCCAATGCAGGAGTTGCCCTTATGCTTGCATATTTGATAAATTCTTTTTCATAAAATTAAATATTCTTTTGCAATCAGTTCGAATAAGCAAAGGTTTTGAGGCTGAAAAGATTTTAAAAAATTTTCATTTCCTTTATGATTGTAAGGATTTCTTTTTCCATCATGGAATAGTTGCATTCTGCTTCATCAAAACTTCGAATGCAATATTTGCAGAGTTTTGTTTCCTTATTTGATTTTGAGTATTGCACTCCAGTGCTCATTGTTGGCATCTATCTTAAGAATTGAATTGTCTCTTTCATTAGGTAAGCTAAGAGTAGAAAGATTTTTGCACCATCTTTTTGAAGTTTTGGAGAATCTTTGAATCACTAGGGATCTGTGCCAAACTCACGTCTTTTTTGAGTTTCTACTGCAATGGTTTTCTCAATTTGGCTGAATATAATGAACTAATGAAGCATAGGTAAGACATTCAACAAACCTTTCTAATTACTTCCGATCTTCAATCTTTTTAGGAAAATTTTTTATTTTTTCTAAAATATGCTTCTGTACGATGATTTGTCCAACTTTTACCTCTAGACCAAAAATTCTATTTTTTGTTCTGCATAAATGTGCTTGTTTTTACCAAGGATAAGACCATGATTAATGTATATTTGGATGACAACTAGAACATGATCTTTTTGTTGTTCGATGGTCTTGAAAAAGACACGAATATCATTATGGGAAAAGACAAGAATATTGTCAACGTGAACTATAGCAATGAATAATATCTTTGAAAATATTATCCATTCTCCTTTGAAATATTTGATGTGCATTTTTAAGACCAAATGGCATTACTATCCTTTCATAATGTCCTTGAAGGGCACTAAAAGTAGTTAAAACAATTCTTTTTTCATCCAATTTTATTTACCATTGTCCACTTTTACAGTCCGTTTTCGAGAACCAAGAGGCTCCTTAAATTCTATTAAAAAGAACTGTTTTATTAGGAATACAATAACCATCAAAGACAGTATTATCATTAATATTTTTGTAATTGATCACCATTCTACATTTCCCTCTTTTTTTTCAGCATGATTTTGCACCATGAAAACAGGAGTGGTATTAGGACTCTTACCATTTCTGATTAATCCTTTATTCAAGAGTTCTTTGATTTGCTTATCAAATTCTTGGCTATCCTAATGCGTTTACACCATTTGTTTGACTCAGATAATAGTGTTGGGATTTTACAAAGTAATCTTCACAAATGTCTTATCTTTGTCCCAAAATTTAAGACGATTGTCAGAGTATAGTTTTTTGCATAATTGTACTTGTTGTTCAACAATTTACTCTTTAATAGATAGTTCTAATAGTGAGATTGTTAGTGGCACTTCATGTTGTGTAGGGATTACCTTCTCACTACGCTGGCTGCGTATAAATTCAATCTTTTGATGAGTTTATGCCTTATTTAATCTACCAATAAGAATTAATGACCTTTTATGATGATATGATTTGGCTTATGGTCTGTGTGCATGGAGAATATAGCTTTTGGAAATTATTTCTAATAATCTATCATGCGATAGTTTATCAGTAGCCATAAAACTGATGTAATGCATTGGACCCCTCCAATTTCTATGGATAATACTTCTATGGCTTCATTGTGTCTCATTTTACTATTATCGGTCATTCTTACTTGTAAAGGATTTTTTTTCTTTTTTCCACATGAATTATAAAAATAGCGATCTTCATCTAAAATAGAAAGAATAACAACTGTCAATGTAAGCACATAATTCATATGTGTTGTATCCCTCTAAATATATATTTATTAGGGTATAAATGCTATTAGGATTAGTATTGATGACTTGATAACATATCTATATCGTCATATTATTTACTAATTCACCCTCATAAATTGGATCACTAACAGTCCTCATTTTGTATCCAATGACTTTTCTATCTAAATTCATACTTTAATCTAGACTGTCTCGTACGGGTTCAAAACTCATTCTACTCATCTCACTCATCATACTAATTATATCTTCTTTAAGCTCTTCTTTAGTCATTGAAAAACCTTCTCCCCATTCTGATCTTACGCTCATGCTTCTTAATATTGGGGTTTAATGGTAATTTTTCCATTCTCATCAATTTTTATTATATTTTGCTTATTATTTTTGTGGGATTGACAAAACTAGATATCCATGACCTATCAATCTTTATCTTCTACGGATTGGATTTTATCCTTTAAATTTTTTTCATGGGAGTAAGCCTTTCAAAATTTTCTGTCATTATCATTGTTACCTTAGTCTTTGCATCTATAGTATTATCTAATTTGTAGATTATTTTCCAAAATTTTATTAGTGGGTAACCTCCTCTCTTATGCCTATCCTAACTATTTTTATTTTAAGGGATAGGAAAATTTTGACAAATTCAACTTTTAGGCTCACATAATATCCAGGACGGCAATTAATTCCTACTGAACGATTACACAAATTGGTCTTAATTCCTATAATAATTTGATTATTAAATTTGGCATGCTTGATACCACATAGCAAAGCATAGAGATTGGTATCTTTGTCATGATACTGTAATGGTATAATTTGAACTTGGATACTTCCAACATGGATATACCTATACTTTCTATCCTCGTTATGCTTAAGGAAATTTTCCCTATTAATAAGATTAACTTCTCCCACATCATATTCAAAATCTTTTACATCTAAATCTGCTTCCATTGTTATGAATGCATTCTTACTTCTTAGTTGAAAGATGAATTTTTTGTAGATAATGTCTTTATGAATTATAGGAAGGATCCAATCTCTTTTAAGATCTTCATTCTCTTTATCTACTGTAAATTCTTCTGCTTGAAGATCACAATGACTAATTGAACTAGGTTTATCATACGACTAGTTTCTACATAATCACTTTCTTTATATTCATCTTCCATTACTATTTCAGTAATCCTGTATTGTTTTTCAAGGCAATGTCTAATGCTTCTTACTTAGTAAGCTCAAAATAGTCTAAACTTTCCCGTGTTTCTATAAGCTTATTGTTCTTCTTATTTCTACATTCATTTGCATAATGACCTACTTCTCTGTATGCCCAACACCTATAGCTATTTTTCCTGCAAGACAATAAGCAGCTTTTCTAAAAAAGCTTCTTCTTTTGGAGCTTGGTTTGTTATAATATTCTCTTTTGTATTTTTCTCCCCATTGCTTGTTAAATCTCTTTTTCTTATAAAATTTTCTTTTTCTTCTCTTCTCAGGTTCGTTTCCCTGGTGATAAGAAATACCCCAGCATGGTAGAAACTCTTTCTTCATTTTCTTTTATTCTTGGAGATCCAGACATTAATCATTAATCCATTTTCTAAAATAAAATATTCTTGTTACAATAGTATCAATTGCGTCTGTCTTTTCAAGCCATGCAATTATTTTTCATTGATTATGAAATTTATTAGATAAGATAATTTGTCATAAAACATACCAAAACTAGTTTCATTATGCCCAATTTTGTAATAATACTAACTAAATTAAGCAATATAATTTTTCAGATATCGCATGTCTCATGGTTCCATGGTATTAATCTTTCTTTGTCATTCTCTAGCTTTTTCTTCATAATCAAGTTTAGCTCTAATAAATTCAGTTTCGATTTCCTTACAAAATGTTTGAAATATAGCAGCTGGTGTCTCCATCCTTCTTAACATATTTTTCCTTCCTCATCTAATGAGTCGCACCAGTCAACTACAAGACCATAAAAACTATGTTCGATATAGTTTAGTAACTTTTCAGCAAACCATGTGGCATTCAAGTCAAGACATAATTCAAACCCCTTTTCCAATGTTCAAGTATTTCTTCTCTAGCACAAGTTTCAAACCCTTTTCCAATGTTTAAGTATTTCTTCTCTAGCACAAGTTTCATCTATGTTTAAGATATATCCCATTTGATTAATTGAGTAAGACTAATTTCCTCAAAGGAAGTGGTTTTCTTAGAATAAACCCAAAGGAAAAGTTAGTTGTACGTCATGCTGGAGCATACCTTGGTCTCATAAAATGATTATTTCGTCTAGATGATTCACCAAATTCTTAGGATTTAGGAATGATATTGTTAATTAAATTGGATTTGATATCATCAATGTTGAGTTCTTCTCCAATTTCATTGACTTTACTTTCAGCCGCAAATTTTCCATCTTTTTTTATTAAATTTCTTCATAATTTTTTCTTAACGAACAACATTTAGATCTTTTAATTTAATCAAGTTCATTTGTTGATATATTTCTTCTTCTAATTAGATATTATTTGCCTCTTTATTATCATCAGACAGTACTTCTTGTTTGTCAACTATTGTGCTTATGATCTTGTTTAGTTCTTTTGGATTTTGTTCTTTATTAAACATATTTTGTAAATCTTTTAAATTGTACGGCTTATATTCTATTCTCTTCTTCTTTCTCTACTTTTTATGACATTTTTCAGTTGATTTTTCTTCCACTTCTTTTTCGATTTTTATATCTCGTAAAGGAATTTGATTTTTGTTTTTTAAGTTTTGGAAAGGATATTTATGCTGAAATGAAGTACTAGTACTTAAATCTAATTTTCTGCTATGCCAACTTTGTTGATTAAATGAAGATGGATTATAGTCAATTGCTTCATTATCTCCTTAACTTCAGCCTTAATTTTCATCAATTTTGCTTTTAATTTCAAAACTATATCAGTGATATAGTTTAATTGCCGTGCAAACGAAGTGGTTCCTTCTAGTGTGTCCACGATTGGCGAATAATTAAGAGCAGGACAAATAGATGATAATTCAAGCATTAACAATGATTAATTAGCTTAATAA
Organism: Carnegiea gigantea; assembly: GCA_029747015.1. Lineage (NCBI taxonomy): Eukaryota > Viridiplantae > Streptophyta > Magnoliopsida > Caryophyllales > Cactaceae > Carnegiea > Carnegiea gigantea. Next base: position 437,096 of record JAKOGI010000556.1, on the reverse strand, counting down.
TTATTAATTAGCTTAATTATATTTTTTTTATCACGTGGTTCTGATACCATATTAAAAAGGGCTTTAAGTAGTACTTATGAGAAGAGTATCACATGCATATAATTAAAATTTCAAAAGTAAGTTTTTAAGGATTTGGATTAAAAATGGAAATTTCAAAACTTAGAGTAATATGTATAATTTAAAAAGTTAGGTTCAGTAAAGTTTAGTTCCAGAAATTATTTGCCCCAAAGTTGGATGCAGCAAAAAATCATTTCTGAAGTTATGGGTTCAAAAAATTATTTACCCTAACCTTGAGGTCCATAATAGAATTTATCCTCTTTTAAGTACAAAGAATTTTGCGAAGTCATGCAACTTGAAACCCAAAGACCAAACTCGCTTAACTTGAATGAAGAAGATTCAGTATACCCATTTATACGTTATCAAATGTGTTCACCAACTCGAATGTCCATTAAATTATGTGGTTTTGTTCACTTAGATGATAATATTCGTGTGCACCTATCCATTTGTTTATTATATTACATGTTGCCGGAATCTTGTTACATCCAGATAACCTCTGCGAGATGATACACTACGAAAGGCAAAGTTGGAAGCAAGCGCAAGGCAACAACAGTGGCCCCCTTGGAAGTTGGCATTAGATACATTTGTTTTATTTTTTTTCCACATTATCATAAAATTATGATTTTGGTGATTTATCGAATCATATGTTCACAATCTTATATAATGTTGTTCAGTGACCAAAAATTATGTGGTTTTGTTACCAAACAACCTAAGCTCCTAAAATGCCAAACCTTAAAACCCTCTAAACCCTAACTCAAAAACCTTAACATATAAACCCTATACCAAAATACTAAACCCTAAAATCCTAAACCTTAAAACCCTCTAAACCCTAACTCAAAAAACTAAACAACAAACCCTAAAGCATAAAGCATAAAACCTAAGAAGTAAACTCAAAAACCCTAACCCCTAAACCGTAAATCCTAAATCCTAAACCCTAACCCTAACCCCTGAACCCCAAACCCTAAACCTTAAATCCTAAACCATAACCCTAACCCTAACCCTAACCCTAAATCCTAAACCCTAACCCTAACCCATAAATCCTAAACCCTAACCCTAACCCCAACCCTAAATCCTAAATCCTAAACCCTAAATCATAGACCCTAAACCCTACATCTTAACTCAAAACCCAAAACCGTAACCCTAACTCAAAAACCCTAAAACCTAATGCCTAAACCCTTAAAAAAATAAATAATCCTTAATAAGGATACTACTTTGTTCATTTACCATTTTATTGTTGTTCACCATATCATAAAATATGTTTTTCGTTAAAGTTCACAAATCCTAAAAAATGAATATTGGTTAAAAGAAGAAATATAATTTGTTCATTTACCACTTTTATTATTATTCATTTTCTCATAAGTTGTTGTTCATGGATGATAAGCACTTAGAGTTTGCTTCATTTTGGGGTCGTTTTGTTGCATTTTTAGGGAGATTTATGAACTCTATGTTATAATCTACACTCATATTCCTGTTTTACGCTTGAGTATGGTTCTTTTCTATGTTTCATAGCTTTTTGGATCTTTTTTCCCCCACTTTGACCCCCAATTGAATATGATTTGACTCCTCATTGATACTCCCAAGTCACCATGCCGTGGAGGAAAAAAAGAGCTAGAGAATTTCGAGATAGAGATCACCACGGACAGTCTGCAATGAAGGCCACGGTCTGTGGTGAGCTTTAAACTACTTGTCTCTTCATCTTCCTTCATCGTGTGGCTAAGGATACTCGAATTTATGCTTAAAAAGGGTTGTTCGGCTACAGAGAAAGGGGGGAGAACTCGTCTCACTTCTCATTCATCTTTCTCATATTTTTCACTAGAATTAGAATTCTTACATTATATTTTGGAGTAAAAGAGGAACTTAAAGAAAGGCATTGGCTTTTGGAGGTTTGAAGATTGGGGCACCGTTAGAGAATCACCATTGCTGCTAAGCTTTCTTTCCCTTTAGTATTTTCTTGAACTCGTCTCAGATGTTGTTAATTTTGAACATGAGTGAGTGGTTTATTTAATCTAGGTATTTTTTAGTCAAAGTATTGATGTTGGATCCTTAATCTTCATTGCTTGTGCTTGTTCTATGTTGGAATGATTGAATTCTACCTTGTGATTGAAGTGTTGTGACTAAATTTTAGCCAAACTTGTTTGCTTATGCTAGATAGTTGAGTGAAGTACTGAAAGGAGAAACTTGTTATTTGATCAACAAGATAGGACTTATTTAACAATACTTAAAAGAGATTTGTTTGTTAAGAGGAAACTTTAGCCAATCAAAAATCTACAACTTAGATTAAAACAAAGGCATTCAAAGAATATTAATTGGATTAGTTTAGGCAATTTAGTTTACTTCAAAAGAAAAGATTGAATTTTAGTTCGATTGCACTCCTTTCACTCATCCAATCTATGTAAAGTACATGATTTAATCCATTGATCCAACTCTTTAATCGGCGAAACAATTTCCTAGATATTTTAATATTTTAAAGAATATTAATTGGATTAGTTTAGGTAATTTAGTTTGCTTCGAAAGAAAAGACTAAATTTTAATTCGATTGCATTCCTTTCACTCATCCGTAAAGTACATGATTTAATCCATTGATCCAATCTCTTTAATAGGCGAAACAATTCCCTATTGAATTTCCCGATTAGTTAAGTAGCTTAATTCGAACAACCGTTTGGAATTTGTTTACTTAGACTTTTAATAATAGGTCAAAACTCAATAGATTACATTTGGTTTATGTGGGAACAATATTAAAACTAAACTACCCCACCCATATACTTTCGGCATTGTCAAGTTTTTGGTGCTATTGTGGGGGACAAATTTGTGGATATTGAGTTCACCCTTTATAGATTGACTAAGCATTTTTATATTTTTCTTTTTCTTTATAATTTTTGATTTACGTTAATAGAGTCTTTTTTGGTGTTCTTTGCCTCCACTTATATGCAAAGTCCCTTTCCTTTTGAATTCAATCCGGAAATAGAAAGGACTTTTCACTCTAGGAGGAAGAAGTTAAAATTAGAGGAGCAAAGTGCCAAAGCTCAAGAAGCCACTTCAACGATGGCAGGAGGAGGAGGTGACCAAAGAAGGATGCTTCGGGATTTTGTCACCCTAGGAATCCAAGGCATTGCCTCTAACATTGCTTGACCAAAGGTGGAAGCAAACAACTTTGAGCTCAAGCCGGCTCTTATTTCCATGGTGCAATAATCCCAATTTGGAGGCACCTCGTTAGAAGATCCTAAGTTAAACCTCTCGGTATTTTTAGAGATGTATGACACGTTGAAGCTCAACATAGTTTCTACCGATGTCATTCAATTACGGCTACTTCCCTTTTCACTTAGGGTCAGGGCGAGAGCGTGGCTTCATTCTTTGCCTCCTAGATGCATCACAATATGGGACAAGCTCACCAAGGTTTTTCTTACAAAATTCTTTCCCCCAAGTAAGACAATAAGTCTAAGAAACCAAATCACTACCTTTGCTCAAAGGAAAGACGAGTCACTCTATGAAGCTTGGGAGTAGTTCAAGGATCTATTTAGGTTATCTTCACATCATGGGCTCTAACAGTAGAAGATAGTGCAAACCTTCTATAATGGAGTCACACAACCAGTGAGGTCTACTGTAGATACGGCGGTAAGTGGCACTCTAATGAATAAGACGGAAGATAAGGCTTACAACCTTATTGAGGAGATGTCACTTAATAACTACCAGTGGTCCACTGAGAGAAGCCAAGCCAAAAGGGTTGGAGGTAAATTAGACCTTGATGCTATTTCTATGATTTTTGCTGAAGTAGATGTCATGTCTCAAAGGTTAGAACGATTGAATGTTAATTTTATTAGTTCAAGTACCCCTTCCTCATCATGTGAAATATGTGGGTCTGTTGATCATTTGACTATGAATTATTAAGTCGGGAGTCCATTTGCCCAAGGTGCTAATGGCCAAGTGAACTATGTTAACACCTATAACCCTAGACTGACCAATGACTTATTCCCCAACACATACAATCCAAATTAGAGGAATCACCCCAATTTCTCCTATAGGTCCCATGCCCTCCTATTCCTCAAACAAATGTTAGACCACCCCCTGGATTTCAAAGACGCCCTTATCCTCAATAGGAACCTCAAAAATCCAATTTAGAGGCCATGATGGAGAGTATGCTTCTGGTGCAACAAAAGCAAGATAAGCATATTAAGCATGTATCCTCTAAAGTTGATGTGCTTACTACTCATAATAAGATGTTGGAGGCTCAAATTGCCCAACAAGCTACCTCTTTATCTACAACCTTAGGTGAACTCCATAGTAAGCTAGAACCTAATTTCCGTGAGTAGTGTAACTGTGTTATCTTGAAAGGAGGATTAGAGGATTCTAAGGGTGTGGATTTTGAGGAGGATGGAGAGGCGAATAGAGCATTGAATGAGAAGAAAGGTGATGAGCTTGACGCTATAACTTTTGGAGAAGAGAACAATCTAGAGGTTCTCAAAGAGTTTTCCCCTGAGCTTAACGATCCAGGTAGCTTCTCTATTCCTTGTATGGTTGATAATGTGAAGATTGATAAGGCTTTATGTGATCTTAGTACAAGTGTTGGTTCGATGCCATATTTCATTTTCGAAAAGCTTAACTTAGGACAGTTACAACCAGCACCTTTTTCGCTCCAATTAGCGGATGGCTCCGAGAAGCTCCCTTTGGGTATTTTATAGGATGTTCCCATAAAAATGGGTGATTTTTGTGTGCTCCATGATTTTATTATCATAGATATGGCCGGAGACGCATATACCCAGATGATTCTAGGAAGACCCTCTTGGCCACTTCTGATTGCAAGATCGATATGAAAGGGAGGCGATTAACATTTGATGTGGGGAAGTGTTATGTTGAGTTTAACTTCTTCAAAGATCAAATTGTTTCCCCTGGTTCATTCATCTTAGATGATGTGCCTGTTTTTCATGAGATTGAGATGGATGATGCTTGGTGTTGTACCCACCCTTCTATGTTGGATTGGGTTTTTACTAAGGGTCCCAACCTTAACTATGCTAGGATGGACTTTGCTGCCGTATGCCACCTAGCATAATGGAGGACAGGGCCTCAGCTTTTAATGAAGGTTCTTTGAGTGCCTATTGCAAGTTTGCTTAGTTACTTACGTCTTTGCCGTCTATAGAAGGAATTGATTTTGACTTTGATTTTGCCATTGAGTTTGGTTGTGGCCCATTTGATGGGGCTCACTTTCGAATAGTTTTGTACGCGGGTCATGCTATTTGCTGCTACTTAATGATGAAGAAGGACCTCCATCTCGAGTATTTGAGGTGGCACCTTCAACTGCAAGAGTTCAACTTCGAAGTCTGTGACAAAGGAAAGTCGAGAATTGTGGGGAACCCTATTGACAAGCCCACTGCCCGCACTCTTTGATGTCGAGCCCTCATAAAAGATAAGGTCGGGCTCCCGATCATAAAAGAGCGCTTATTGGGAGGCACCCAAGTTCATTTTGTAGCTTTTCTTTTTTTTAAGTTGTATTTCGTTTGTCTACTTATTTCCTTGCTAGTTAGCAAAAAAAAAAACAAAAAAAAAAGAGAGAATAAAAAAAGAAAAAAGAAGGAAAAAGGAAAAAGGAAAAAAAGGCTAGGAAAAACACAAGACAAAATGATCAAAAGACAAAGAAAAACAAAATAGAAAAGAGAAAAAAAGTCAAAAAATGTAATAAAAGTGTTTTAGAGACTCCTTGCAGAAGCCACCATGGTCCTATCGTGTTAGCCAACCCAGTCCATGGTGTCTCTGCTAGAAATTACAAAACTTTTCTGAAACAGAGCTAACCACGGAGGGTTCGTGGTCACTGCCACGGTCCGCGGCGAGTCTCTCTGCCCGCGATCGAGGGTTTTTCCACATCCTTTAACCCGACATCTCCCATTTCATCTTCAACCTTTTGACTCTCTCTTTCTCTAAATTCACTCTTTCTCTCTCTAGAACCTCCATAACCATCCATCTTCACAATTTCAGTTTTTACTCAAATTCCATCAAATTTCTTCCCTTTCTTCTTATTTTCTTGACTTTTGCTCCAAATCTCCTTCAATTTTCTCTTTTCTTGTCTTCTTTTTCTCATATTTGTCTAAAGCTACCTGATGTAGCCCCCACCACCATCAGCAACCTTTTAACAAGGGGAGATTCTTAGCAACCTTTTACGACCGTGCCAACTCTGGTTCATGTTATTACACTTGCCTAAAGCTACCTGATGTAGCCCCCACCACCATCAGCAATGAAGAAGGTCCAACAAGTCAATCAAGGTCCAGTACAAGCTCCAAGATACAAGCCATGGTCCAAATTGTCCAAACATCCCAAGGAGGTGCACAAGGGTTCAAGAACCACACCTTACCCGATTTTATGTACTTGATTTCCTAAGCTTTAAGGAGGTTTAAGTCCTTAATTTTTGCATTTTGCTAAACCTTAAGATGTCCCATTTCATGTCCCAATATTAGTTTACCACTATCCAAGTCATAGAAAGGAGGAACAAGGTATTTTGTCAAACCGGTCAGAATTGCACCCAATCTGCACGGTTTTTTCTTTTAGCGTGAAAACCCCACTTAAGCTTTGTTTAACCTTAATTTCTTAGTTGGGAGGGTTTAAACACATCCTAAAATTTCTTCCAATGGGTTAAAACCAGAGTCAAACTCGCTTTTTCCAAGGTTAAACCAAGCCCTAAAACCGGCCACAAAACTGTCCAAGAACCCGGTTCAGCACTTCGGTTTTATTTTGCCTTCTCCGATGGGTTTTCTTCACTTCAACAGATATGGCATGCCCCTCAAGGCTGGGCACACATCCCAAAGTCCCAATGATGAGCTGCAACCTTGAGAAGAACAACCAATGGGAGAGAAGCTGCCATGGAAGATGTCCCCTCTTTGTAATTGGCTAGACGTAAAGTATTGTCCCCTTTTTGGCTGTCCAATGGCAAGAGAGGAGGTTTATCAGCTGCTTTGGCTTATGTTTAACTAATTACAATGTAAACATCAATTGTCTTGCTTTCCTTAATGTTAAAGGATGTAATTAAGCTAGCTAAACCTAGGTGACAACCGGTTTTTCTCTAACCGGGTATGTTTAGTTAATTAAGACCTTTCCTCCCTAGGAAGGAAAGGATTAGTGAGATGCTTGCTTGCTTGTGTGCTTGCTTGACATGCTTACTAAAGGAATGCACGGCCATAGCAATGGGAGCAGCATTTGTTGAATGAAAATCAGATTGAAAGCTTGAAAGCTTTTTCTCTCAAATTCTTGCTTGCTTATCCTTAATTAAGCCAATTAAGGTGGTGTTCAAGTCAAGTCTTAACCTTGATTAAGTGGTGATATCTGTATCTTAATCAAGTTTAAGGGCCCTAGACTCAAAGATTGGTGGTGTTTCTGTATCCATTCATTGAGTTTAGCCTATCCTAATTTTGCTCACAAACAACCGGGTTAAGAGAGGATTAAGGTAAGATTATTAGCTTAAGTTTACAAGTTAATAATCTCTTACTTCGAAGTTCCCTCAAATCCCCTCACTCTCTCATCCCTCATACCCTTTATTCCATCCCATTCCACGGTTTATAGCAACCAAAAAGCCAAGCAAACACATCCAACACCAAGAACACTCAACCGGGTTCAAGTGAGAGCATTTCAGCTTCCACAACCAGAAAAGTGGCACAGCCTACCCGTGCTCCTAAGCACGACCGTGCCACCTTGGTACGACTTAAACCTTTGTATTTTTGATCTCTTTTGATGTGTGTTAGTTTGGAGGCCCTTCCTTCCTTAAGACATACATCATATTTGGTATCAGAGCAAAGGTTTCACCTTGGCCTAGCAACCACTTCCACTTCCACAAAACATCCACTTCCCTTCTTCTCCACAAACTAATTTCTCCCTTTAATTCCAACATGTCTTCAACAAGCATGTCTTTGGAAGAAAGATTTGAGTCATTGATGAAGCAAAATGAATTCTTGGCAAACAAAATCCGAGAGGATTCACAAAGAAACCAAGAAGCTCAAGCACAGAATGAGTACCTAAGGAAGCAGTTGGGTTCATTCATGAAGCAAAAGCAAAGAATGAATGAAGAAACTCTATAATCTGAACCCAAGGCACGTGAGCAAGTTCATAGTCATGATGTTGATTCATCAAGTGAAGAAGAAATGCCTAGGATGGCTAGAAGAGAGCCACGAAATCAAGCCAGTACCAACGACTTCAGAGTTGAAATTCCTGAATTTTAAGGTAAACTTGATCCTGAAGAGTTTATTGATTGGTTAAATACAGTTGAAAGAGTCTTTGAATATAAGGATATTCCTGATGATAAGAAGGTTAAGTTGATAACCTTAAGACTCAGAAAGTATGCATCCTTATAGTGGACAAACTTGAATGCTAAAAGGCTTAGAGAAAGAAAAGCACGAATCCATACTTGGGAAAAGATGAAAGTTAAGCTTAAAGCAAGGTTCCTTCCACCAACATATGTCCAAGATTACTACTCCCAATTTCATAATCTCACTCAAGGTACTATGAATGTTGAAGAATATACTCGTGAGTTTGAGAAGTTGATGATTAAATGTGACATACAAGAACCTGAAGAACAAATCATAGTTAGATACTTGGGAGGTCTTGATCCTAGGTATTCTAATGTGGTGGAGTTGCAAGCCTATGCTTCTTTTGATGATGTTTGTGTATTAGCTCATAAGGTGGAGCAGCAAAAGAAGGCTAAACAGCCCCAAAAACCCACATACACAAAGCCTTTCATTTGGAACCAACCTTTTAACAAGGGGAGTTCCAACCCACCTACTAAACCACAGACTCCTTCTCCCTTTAAGCTACCTGATTCACCCCCACTTTAGACATAAAGCTACCTGATGACAAATATGAATCACTCCCACTTGTGTTTAAATATAGCATGGGTTAACCCAAGACTCATTCTAAAGATACAATCTAACATATGCTTGCTAAGAATCTCAAATTCTCCACCATTAGGAATGCAATGTGCACAAGATAATTGAGATGACTTTATATGGGTTGTAATGTGGGCTAGAAGGTTAAGGAAAAGGAGTGGACAAATGCATTTTGGACGATATGGAGCTCCTTAGCCAAGTGACTATGGAGCAACCAACAGACCACTAAGCAACTATGAAGTTTATCAACTCTCCAAACCCCAACAATTCAATAAAAATACCACATAAATGAAATAGGAAATGAGTTAACAAAGAAAGGAACTCTAGCTATTTACATATCCAATGTCAATCACTTTGTTTTTTCTGGTTTTTTGTTTTTTTGTCTTTTCTCTTTTTTCTTAACATGATTTTTTTCTCCTTATTTTTTTTCTTTTATGCTTCTTTGGGAAATGAAATGAAAATTTCAATTATTGAAAGGCATAGGATCATGAACTATCAATTCACAGCCTAATTTCTATGTACATGTACAACCTGAACAAGAGAGGAGCAAATCTAAATGCTCAATAACATAAATCCCTCAATAAACCAACATACCAAAGCCACCTTAAGCTCAATTATCCCCAAAACTACCCACTACATATATGAAGTGATGTTCTATAGACTTTGCTTAAAGATTAGGAACATGTGCTTGGCCAAGGGCTAATATGAAGTGTTCACAACAAATATTGATATAAGCTCAAAGGGACTAGTAAAGTGGTAAACATGTAATACAAGGATAGACTATTTGGCTATGTAGCTAAATGATCAGAGAAATAAATGCATCTACATCATATCATCAACTATGTACATGCTAATGTGGTTTTGAACAAGAGTCCAGGCAAGTTCCAAAGATGCAACATGGAAGAGTTACACACACGAAAGAACATGGGAATAAATTTAATGATTAGTCCAAAGAAGGATCAACGTCTCACAGGACATCTACTGAAGTCTCAATTAGCTCATAAAATGACTCCTACGTACCAACATTAGTGCCAAAGACTCTAGGGGATAACAAAGTGCTTAATCAAGAGAAGGGCCAAAACAAGAAATATTTACAAAACCTTTAAAAATTTTTAGCACCAAAAGGGATTACACACCAAAAGTTAGTCAAGCTCATGAAAGCTATCATGCATAGAGAATCATCATTGAAGAGAATCCACACCATCCTATATGCAAACCTAAATATAACTAAATGCAACATGCGAATGCAAACAAAAAGAAACCTAAAACTATATGCTCTAACGTATATTCAAGCTAATAGCCAAAATGAAAAACATGAAGCTAGCATTCCCCCTTGCTTAAATAAAGCATTATTATTCAAAGGAAAGAAAGCAAGAGAAGGGAAAGGGAAAACAAAGAGAACAATCTCATCAAGTTAGGTGATGGGTACACTAAGCCAAGGCCTACATGCAAATGCTTGTCAAACACTGCAGCATGGTGCTCACAAACTTGGCTATAAGAGAGCATGAAGATGAATATAACAAAGAAAGTTAGTGTTGTCTTTAACAAACCAAACACTAAAGAAAAATCAAAAAAGAATTCAAAGAAAGTATTTTGCATAATTTTTCTAGCTGTGTCTACTAGGTACAGCAATATGGGTCAAGAGAGGCATTATACCCACTAAAGTAAACTAGGGACATAAAATTATCAACATTCCCACCAAGCATATTGAACATGTTATCCTCATATCCCAAATCAACATTAGCATCACAAATCATAGGATTATTATTGAGCACATCGATGTAATACTCGGGGGAAAGAGAGGGTTGTAAATACATAAGTGAAACGTGAGAAATGATCAAGAGGATTGGAGAGAAAAATATTTTCAAAACCAATGCTAGGAGACTCCTTATGCATAAACACATCACGTGACCCCCCAAAGGAGTCTTATCTAGATTATGCACCTTATCTAAAATATCTTCCCACTCAAAACAGGCATCAGCAACATCAAACCTAGTAACAAACCCAAAAGGGTCACCCACTTGGAGCCCTGTGCATTGAGCTAAAGGAAAGGATGAATCATGTAAGGTCAGGACAACATCAGTATTGCTGTAGGGTGATACAAAGTCAGGTTGAGCATAGCATACATAATGAGAACATGAATTAGTAGCATGGTAAAAAGAATTACACAAGTCACTCCAAAAAGGGCATAATAAGATCTAGAATAGAACGCACAAGGATCAGGGAACCAATAGCCAAAAACACAACTAGCCTTCTTAAATTCAAATGAATCCTAAGCAATCCACTCAAGTAAATGCCATGCCTTATCAAGATTTTTACCATAAAAACCACAATACCCTAAGAGAGCTTGAGCTAACTATTCACACCCTCATCAACAATGTCTAAAATTTCCTACTTACCTACACAATAACCACATTGAGCAAGAAAAGTATGCAAATGAGCAAAACACCCCCAAAAATATGCTCAAATTGGGAAAAATGAAAACTGGCCATGGTTTTTTTTTTTTCAGAAATTTTTTTAAATTTTTTTAATTTTTATAAAAATTTTTGGTTTGTTTTTCAAACAAAAGACAAAATGCTTAGTTAAACCTATTGAGAAAAATCTAATATTCGACACTACTCTCCGACAACTACACCAAAAACTTGATATGACCGCAAGCACATGTGTGGTGTTGTAGCAAATTAAGGTTGTCTTCTACAAGGACTTGGTTGATCTACTAGGCTTTATTCCCTCACAATAGCTAAGCAAATTAAAATTTGAGATTGAAACTAAACTATATATTATCTAATCTAATAAATAATCAAGGAATTGTACAAAACTAGCAATCTCTTAATTCATATGTATCGAGCATTTCTTCCTCAACAGATTATTTTAAAACTGATAATCAAAGCATCACAATCCTCTTTCAAGGTGAAGTGAAATACATAAATGTAACCAATTATAATTTCTCAAGGGCTCTCGATTTATTTAGGTTCATTAAGCATGCGATTGTCATATTCATGGTTTCTCAATCAGTGTCACTTTTTCATCAAGCCAAATCCTAGGGTTCTAGTATCAAATTTCACCTTTCAGTTCCTCAACCAATACCCAATACGTGCAAGAAAGTGATCAAATTACTCACAAGATAATAATCATCTAAGATCCGATAAAAGAATCGAACAATTCTAATATACACATAGAGATGAACAACAAATCAAGAATTTAACTAGAATTTTGCATAAATCCAAAATCAAAACAAAATCATAATCAAAATTACAAAACATAAATCCAAAAATGAGAGAAGAGAACAGAATAGAAGAGAAGAGAACGTGCTTGAATTCGTCCATTGCAAACCCAGTATAGAATCCTCACAAATCTTCACTTCAATTCACTCTCTCTTCCTCTAATCTAATTCTAATCTAAATGATGGGAGCTGGAATGAGGCTAAAAACATGCCTTTTATAGCGAATATATTGCTACCAAAACATTGAATAAAAATCACCTGAAAGTCAAACAACCGCGAGAAAACATGGAAAAAAGCTGTCTGGAACTCAAACAGCCACAAGACAACATGAAGATTCGAGGGAAAGGGGTCCACCACGAACCATTCATGGTGCCCTTTGTCCTGTTTGGCTCTTCCTCATTTGATCTATGCTTCTTTTGGGGCCTCCTGGACCATGGCACTGGCCACAGTTTGACCGTATTGGCCTCTTTTGCTATCTTCTTTGATCCATAAGGCTAAAAAATCTTCATTCTACTCACATAACTTGGCTCACAAAGTGAAAATCTACAAAATCTCTTAAAACAAGCTAAACCAAGTTTAATAGTGGAAATAAGTGCATAAATCATATAGTTAAGCATCTAAATCCCCTAAAATGACGCCTAAACATTCAAACAATCCAGGAAAAATATGTCATTCATCAATTAGCCCTTTATCTTGTATACATCGAATTCTTCTTGATGATGAGCATAAACCCTCTAGACGACCTCAACATCGTTAGAATCCCAATATGCAAGAGGTCGTTAAGAAGGAGGTTGTCAAGCTACTTGATGTCGGAATTATCTATCTAATTTTGGGTAATGATTGGTTAGACTAATGCAAGTAGTAGTTCCTAAGAAAGGGAGTATGACCATTGTCAAGAATAAACGAGATGAACTTATATCTATTAGGACAGTTACGGTTGGCACATGTGCATTCATTATAGAAAAATCAATGACGCTACCCGGAAAGACCACTTTCCCATCTCCTTCCTCGACCAAATTTTTGAATGGCTAGTTGGGGATTCTTTTTTGTTACTTGTATGGAGAATCGGGATTCTTCCAAAGCCCTATCCGCCCAAGTGCCAAGATAAAAACACTTTTACATATCCCTATAGGACTTTTGCATACTGTAGAATGCCATTTGGGCTATGCAATGCGCCAGCTACCTTCCAAATGTGTATGCTCGCCATTTTCTCTGACCATGTTGAGAGTAAAATGGAGGTATTTATGGATAATTTCTCGGCCTATGAAGGCACTTTTGATTTGTGCTTGGAGAACTTAGCTAAAGTCGTCCATAGATGCGAAGAAGCCAACTTGGTGCTAAATTGGAAAAAGTACCATTTTGTAGTACAAGAACGTGTGGTTTTAGGGCATGTGGTTTCACATAAGGGTATTAAGGTTGACAAAGCAAAGATAATGGTTATAGAGCGCTTGCCACCCCCCAGTTGTGTCAAAAGGGTGAAAAATTTCCTTGGACATATGGGTTTATACCGTCATTTCATTAAGGATTTATTTAAAACTGCTAAGCGTCTCACTTTCCTTTTGGCCAAAGATACCCCATTGTTTTTAGTAGCGAGTGTCTTGAAGCATTGCACATGATAAAAGAGGCCCTCGTCATTGTCCTAATCATCTAACCACCTGATTGGAACCTTTCTTTTGAGATTATATATGATGTTATTGACCATGTGGTTGCGGTGGTTTCAGGGCAATGAAAAGATAAGAAGGCAGATGTCATCTATTACGCTAGGATGACACTTAATGAGCCTCAGCAAAACTAAAGCACCAGTAAGAAAGAGTTGCTTGCAATGGTGTACGCAATCAAGAAGTTCTGGCCATACCCCTTGTGGTCCAAGACCATTTTCTACACGGACCACTTCGCCTTTAAGCATCTTCTAAACAAGAAGGACTCCTAGCCTTGTCTACTTTGGTGGACACTCTTTCTCTAAGAGTTTGCACTCAAAATCCGGGCCAAGAAAGGCATCGAAAATGTGGTAATGGACCATCACTCTCACTTCCTGACTTCCTTTAGGGATGACAGAGAGTGTGACTTGCTAATTGATTATGCTTTCCCAGATGATCATTTGCTTTCTGCAGCAACGTAGAGTGTCCCTTAGTATACGAATTTCATAAATTATTTGGCATAGGGGATTGTGTTGTCGGATATGAACTACAATCAAAAGAAGCGATTTTTCTCCCAAGCCAAATCATATTTTGTGAAAGAGCCTTGTCTGTATAAGGCTTATGGAGATGGCATTATACGAAGATGTGTACCCAAGGGGGGACCAATTCTATCATCTCTCATTGTCATGACTTGCCTTGTAAAGGGCATGCAAGCATTGATAAGACCACGACCAAGATTCTCTAAGCTGATTTTTATCGGCCCACCTTGTTCAAGGATGGGAACAAACATGTCTGAGTTGTGGTCGATGTCAAAAAATTGGGAATTTGTCTAGAAGAAATGAAATGCCCCTGAACTATATACTTAAAGTCAAAATCTTTGATGTATGGGGGATAAATTAGGCCCTTCTCATCTTCCAAGGCAATAAGTACATCGTGGTTGCCACGACTATGTCTCTAAGTGAGTGGAGGTCATTGTTAGCCCCAACAATGACTCCCGAGTGGTGGTTCTGCTCTTTAAGAAAGTTATCTTCCCTTGCTTTGGGGTCCCTCAGGTCCTTATTAGCGACAATGCTAATCATTTTATTGAGAAAAAATTTGAAGATTTATTGAAAAAGTACGAGGTACGTCACAAATATAGGCTAGGCTACCATCCGCAAACGAGTGGCCAACTAGAGATTTCTAACTGGGAAATCAAAATCATTTTGGAGAAAATGGTTGTAAGATCAAAAAAAGATTAGGCAGACAAGCTAGACGATGCTCTATGGGCTTACCATATGGCTTTCAAGACCCTTATTAACACTATGCCATTTAGTTTTATTTAGGGTAAGCGATGTCATCTTCCTGTACAGTTGGAGCACAAAGCTCATTCGGCTATCAAGTTTCTTAACCTTGATTTGAAGGCTATGGGGGAAAAGCAATTATTACAGTTGAATGAGCTTGAAGAGATATGTTCTGACGCTTATGAAAGCACAAAAATATACATGGAAAGAATGAAACGATGACACGATAAGAATATCCATTGGAGGGAGTTCTGGGTTGGTGACTTGGTTCTCCTTTTCAATTCAAGGTTGAAATTGTTTCCGGGTAAGCTCGTTCAAGGTGGTCGGGTCCTTTTGAGGTGAAGAAGGTTTTTCTATATGGAGCAATTGAAGTGGGATGAAGGCCACAGGCACTTTAAAGTGAACAGATCGCAGCTTAAGCATTATATTGTCGGTGAGCCAATTGACGGGAAGGTCTCGTACGACCTTCCCCATATTGCTTCTTCTTAAAGTCCATTCATGGTCAAGCTCATGACCTTAAAAGAGCACTTTTCAGGAGACATCCCATGGCTTTTGACTCAAATAAGGATGAAGAGTTATCGCAAAATGCAAAAAAACAAAAAAAAAATTTGAGTGGTTGAAATTGCCGAGGTAACCGGCAGGCTGTCGACTATGTGATAGTCGTTGCCTGGGCTTGCTGCTTTTTGAGCCCCAGTTTCCATGGGTAAGCGACGACACCCTGCCATTAGCATGATAGGTTGTCATCAAAGTAGCGATAGCAGACCGTTGCTCTAGCTCCAGCCGTCGTTAGCCCACGGATTCCTTCTTTTCTCCTTCTTTCTTTCCTCTTTCCTCATTTTTTTCTTCAACCTCCCTCACCCCATGCAACTTTTTCTCTCTAGTTTCCACTCTAAGCTACGCTACCACCCTTAAATCCACCACTCTCGCGCTCAAATTTCCATCATTTTCCACCATTCTCTTCACTCTTTTTAACTTTTTTCATCACTCTTCCATTAAAACACCTTTTTTCTTCACAAATCACTCAAATCTTCAATGCTCAAACCCTAACCCCTAATTTTACATTCTCAAAATCTAGCCACTTGGGGTGTTTTCTGACCATTCCCTTACCGGAACTTGCTTCCCCTCCCTTTAAGCTTCTATTTGGTTACCTCTTTGCACCAGCCCGTCACCACTTTCTTTCTCTTCAAATTCACCTCCATTAAAGAGCTCTTGAGCTTAAGGAGAGAGAAAGTTTTAGCTTTAACGTCCAATTGATACATTTTGGTGAGTTTTTCCAGTGGGTATCTCCATTTCCCATTTGGATTGCTTGGCTTAGAGTGTCGAAGTCCTACAACTACTTGGGTTTTTGAGGGAATTTTCGGCTTACTTCAATCATGGGAAAGAATACTACAACATCCAGGCCTTCATCATTGAGAGCATCCAAGTCTGCTAAGATCATTAATTCCACATCTACCGCAAATGTGCCTCCAACCCGGGACCAAGCGGCCCGAGGTAACCACCCTACTCCCCCTCATGTCATTAACAAATACGGACTCCAATTCATTGATCAAGAGCACATTAGTTGTTATGACATGGTTGCTTGTAGACGAATCACTGAGCCTAAGTATATTGATTTTGGATTGTTAGGGAGTCTTGGTTTGTTGAATAACTTGATTGAATTGCTTGAGGTTGCAAGTTGGGTGGATTATATGAAAATAGATAAACCCGTGTATGGGAGATTGTGTTAGGAGTTTATGAGCTCTATCAAGGTTAATTGGAGCACCCCCATCCTAAAACTAACCTGTCTACATCCAATTTTAGCTTTTTAATAGGACATATGAGGCTAACCTAGCGAAGTTCGACGGCCACTTAAAGCCCTCACATGGTGATGTTTGGACCCCCATCCATGAAAATTTCAATGAACAAGAGTTTTAGGTCAAAATCACTTGTGATAAACATACTGTGGTGAAGGACATTTTGGGGAGTTATGTAGCCTATAGTGTTAGTAGCTCTAAGGTTACTTCTATTCGCAACCCTCCCCTCCGATATCTTCACCAACTCATGGCCAACACTGTCTTCACATGACAGGAGAGCTAAAACAAAGCTCAATTGAGTGAGATTTTTCTCTTATGGTGTATCCTCAATAGTGAAAGCTTGATACGGGGGCTTTCATCCTTCATAAGTTAGTCTCTCAGGCTTCCTTCCTAAATCACATATTGCTTATGGCGGCATTACTTTGGCTATTGCGTATGCTTAGGGTTTGGAGCCTCAAAACAAGTGGTTGACTCCTTGTTCTAGGGGGAGCTAGATTTAGCCGCTTGTATTAACACGGAGATATTTAAAATTGAAGGAGATTATGTCTTTTTCAACCACCATGGTAGAATTCTTTTTCCTCTCCTGAACCCTGCTAAAACCACTTGTTCCAACCCTTCCAATTGGGTGTATGATGATCACATTAATATGGAGACAGATGAGGATACACCTCGTGCCCAAGACGGGAATGTTGGTCGAGGTAATAGAGGTGCCGAGAGTTCGGGGGCCGCCCCACCCGAGGAGATGCTTAAGCCCCCCATAATTAGGAGCTATAGTGTCGTGGGCTCCTCGAGCTTTAATGAAACCCATTTCTACCAGTACATAGATCATCACTTCTCTCATCTTAACTTGAAGCTCGATGTGATTGATCAGTGCCAATAGCAACATGCTCAAGATCAATAAGAATTGCTCTGCCAGCAAATAGAGTTTGATCTTCGGTATTAAAACTTGGAGCACAGTGTCTACCATGCATATGAGCACCACGGTTGGCCCTACCCTCCATCCGATTGGAGGTCTAGCGGCCCCCCATCCTTTTTAATCCTTTATAAGTTCCCCCTCCCCTTACCTTTGTTTTGCATAGATGATTGTATATTGGGGACAATGCATATCTTAAGTACGAGGGAGTGAGCTAGCAAGCTCATGTGTTAGGGGGTTTATGTGGTGTAAGAGTCTTTGGTTTTGGAATGGGTTTTCTTATTGTCATTGGGGCCATTTCTTTGGAATTATGATGATTGAGGATTTGGTTGATTTTTTTGATTGTATGATTGGTGATTGTCTAGATTGAAAGGTGTTCATGCTTATAAATAGTAGTTTACTGGGACAGGTAACCAATTTAGTTGCATTTTAGGAATCATTCTACACTTAAGATTTTCATGAGCAGAGTATGTAGTTTAAAGCATGTGGATTCTTCCATTGCATTGTATATATTTGTTTTCTTTTCCAATTTTGAGGAGCAATGTCGAGAAGGGCATCATTCAGCTTGCAAGGTATATTTCTTATGCTACTCTTCATTTCTTTCTTGTTGATCTCCTTTTTGAAGAAAAAAAATTAAAAATTAAAAAATTAAAAACTTTTGAAAACTTTTGAAAAAACCCCTTCTATGATGTGAATACATGGAGTAAAAGTTAACATTGGGTTGTGGCATTTGCTCTGGTTGTTGGAGCATGGTAGTGTGAGCTCCTTTGGTGATCATTTTGCCTTGTGTGCATGCCTTTGCTTTTGAGGCTCTTTTCTCTTGATTTGGTGGGGCTTAGCTAGTGGTTGACTCATAAGGTAAATAGATGTCATTGGGGTGACTTGACCCATGAGTTTTGAGCCTTCATGTGACCACTCATTTTTAGTAGCTATGTCTCTTCTTCTTGTGTGGCTAGCAGTGTTCATCGGTCTAAACTCAGACCAAACTGGATCAGGTTGGATCCAAGACCAATGAAGAGAAAAAGTACAGACCAAGGATCGGACCGAACAAGAGACGGATGGACTGGGACCGAACCAAAAAAATTTGGACTAGATTGGGACTGATTGAAGTGGACAGAATTTATTTTCAAGTACGGTTAGAACAAAGCTTATTGATGCAATTAATTATGGCCAAAATAGTGCTATTATTGATTTTGTTTTGCTAATTCTAAAGAGCATTAGTTTGCACTTGGCATTATCTTTAACCAAAAGAATCAAAAAGAAAGTCTCAAATTCTTAATAATTTTTATTTTATTTTATTTTTAAAAATAGTCGGCCCTTGGTCTGGACCGGTGGACCGGGTGAACTGGACCAAAGACCGAATAAGGTAATATTTTAGACCAAGGACCGGACCATATGCACTCGATCAGTACCGGTTCGGTCCGGTCCGATCCGAACTTCGGTCCAGTTCAGGTTTAGACTGAATAATGTACATTCCTATGTGTGGCTTACCCTTGATTACAATGCTCGAACTTGGCTTAGTGATTCTAAAACCACATTAGACATTAGTCGTCATTTGATCCGATTGAGGTATTCTTTGTTATTTTATGCCAAATAGCCTAAAAAAGACACCTAAATGATGTTGAGACCCTTTTGCTAACCCACATTGAGCCTTGCCTGCCTTTGTTGTTTCCACATTCATTTCACCCTTGGCCTATTTACATTTCCTACCTCACACCATAGAGGTTAGTTGAGCAACAGCTTTCACGATTATGGGGTTTGCTTTTTGAGTTGGTACATCGTTGGGTGTATGTTGTGGCTATTTGTGTTTGGAAACGAAAAGAAGGGAAATCGGAATATCTGTGACTAAGTGCTTAGCATCAAGTTCATTGTTTTAAGCTTGCTTAAAAAAAAGGAAAGAAAAAAAGTGAAATGAGAACACTTTTGAAATAAAAGTGAAAAAAAAGAGAAGAGCAACCCTTTTAGCATGCAAAAAGAAAAAAAAAAAGATAAAGATTGTGCAAATAAAATATTTGGCACAATGAATTTCATTTCAAATCGAATCGACTCCCTCCTTAAGTGTTCAAAGTAGGTTATAGGTGTGAAGTAGTGTTTTGCTTCCATTTCCTTATAGTGAAAAGTGTTCTTAGTCCCTAGCCCTAAGGCTATTTATTTCCGCTTATCCCAAAAGATCTTCCTGTTTCTCACCTTTACCAAAGAATCCTATTAGAACTCTTTCAAAGCCCTCATCATCAAAGTGCATGCATTTTTTCCCGAGTAGTGGAAGATGATGACTCCTCCAAGCTTATGGTTTTTGCATGATGGTTGAGTAATAAGAGTATACATGAATGTATGTAAATATTTGGAGAGAAGAGTTCCACTTGACCATAAAGTTAGGCTCTCCCTGGTCTCTTTTACCCACCATTAGCAAGCCACCTCCTTTCTTGCCTTGAGGATCTCACTTAGCCTCGGTATGCGCTCTTAGGTGAGGTGATCTCTAGGGAGTTTCATGTTTATCTTACTCCCTTGCCTTATCTTTGTCACTTCTTGATTGTGTGACTTTGCTTCTTGGTTGGCCTTTATCACCATGCTTAACAAAGGTGCTTGAGGGATCAATTTTCCCATTCATGCAGTTTCAAGCAAAGCTTGCTTGAGGATAAGTAAGAGCTAAGTATGGGGGAGTTGATAAACCCCAATTTTGATTAGTCTCATATCCCCTTGTTGGTTCATTTCCCCTAATTCTCTTTTGATTCAGTGGGATTTGACTAAGTTTTATCTCCTCTAAGGTTATTGTCTTGTTTTAATCCCTTTTCATCCTTTTGCAGGTATTTTTCGAGTTATTCAATGAAGAGGGATAGCTAATACATAGGAAAAAGGAAATGCAAAAGTGAAGATAGTCACGCAAAGGCTCGAGCAAAGCAAGAAAGCAAGAAAAAGTGAAGATTCAAAGGTACAGGTTAGGTGACGATAGTTGCACAATCAATAACCTATTGTCGCCAACCTGCAGGAATAGCCTCAGTTCCTAGGGTGGATTTTTTCCAGGCATGCGACGGCCAAGCCATCGCCAGAGCAACCACCATCCTATTTTCCTAGATTTTTATGCTTATAAGTACCCCGTTTTGCCTAATTTTAGGATTATGTTTAATTCCACTTGTAAAAAGAACTTTAAACACTTTATAGGTTTGATTTACGGTTAAAGTAAGATTAGCGTTCTTAGGTTATTGTTGATTGAAGATTACGAAGATTTTCATTCTCCATTCCCTTAATCTGAGCTTGTTCTTCTTCCCCTCTCTTTTCTTGTTTACTGGGTTGTGTATGGCTTGTTTGATCATGCTTGTGCATGATTGTGGGATTATCACAATGTTGATTAGTGAGTAGTTTTCCTCAATTTGGGTTGTGGATTAGGAGCTAGGATGGCATAATAAGTTTGGTGTGATCTTGTCTTGCTTTAATTTCCAAGTTATTTAGAGGACTCATCCTCTACCCACCAAGTGTTTGATGAATTGCCCGAATGGACATCTCATCTAATGCTTGGGGTGAATCACAATACTGAGAGGTAGATATTCACCTGAAATGGATAGAAGAAGGGAGAACAAACCTTAGGTATGAAAATAACCCAAGGCCTTATTAGGTACAACTTGGCCATCTTTAACCTTAATCTTCAAGTCCCCATGAAAATAGGTGGGCTTGTAGATCAAGCTTACCCTTGCTCTCCAAAAGGAGGTTTAGATGGCCTAAACGAGCTAATCACCCCTTATGATCACTTATAGATTAAGCCAAGTTCGAGAACCCATGCCTAGCATAAATAAATAGCCACTAGCAACTAATCCCATGACCCAAGTTCTTCTCCCATTAAATTTTAGACCACTATTTTGGCTAGCTTTTGCTTCCTTCACTCTCGAATTTACTCTTCACCTCTCCAGATTCAATGTAATCACTAAGTTAGGTATCCTAAATCCTAGTTCTCAGTGGACGACACCCCAAGTACATGGTAATAAATGATGTATATGTGGGTGGTAAGTGAACCAAATCAAACTCAAATAAACCCAAATAAGAATTGAACCGAAGTAAAGAGAAAATGGAAGGTTGATTGAGATGGAATGAAAATAATAACAAAAAAGAACAAAGGATAAACAAGACCTTGCACTTGAGATAATCCTTCGCGGAGCCACTCAAGGACTTGATCTTGGGCAAATCCTCTCGTCTTCACCAAGGAATCACTCCAATTGAAAAAGAAAAGAGAACCTAGAACACCACTTGAACTTGCCAAAATTCAAGATATAGAACTAGGGATTTTTTTTGGACACAAATGAGAATCACTCTCAAGGTGTTTGTACTACTCTTGGAAAAGCTTACAACTCTCAATTCAAATGCAACTACATAACCCACCTATTTATAGGCTAAATAAAGATAACCAAAAGACTTAAAAACTCCTAGCAATTAAAACTAGAAAATTGAAAAGGCTTGGAAAATGGAAAAGACTCAACATAAAGGGGTGGGGGAGGTTACAAAGAATATTCTAGGCTTCCAATCAGCTGAAGACATCCATCTAGAACACTCCAAGTCGTGCATGATGTCATCCACATGATGTCATGTAACCAAAGTCTCTTCATTTGCCCAGCATTTAATCCTTACAGCAGCCTCCACTTCAACTGAGCATAACTCTCAGCACACACGTCCAAATCAGGTGATTCTGGGCTTGTTGGAAATCCCTGGAAATCTATTTTCCAGAATGGGCTCATTTGCTCAATTTGGATAAGTAGATCAAAAGTTATGGTCCGAACATTACACCTATATTAGAACTGGACTGGAGCAGGATAACTTCCCTTTGAGTGTTACTTTGCCCAATCAAATGACGTCCAAATTAAATAAAATTGGGCTTATTTTAAAGCTGACATATTAAGCTTCAAAACCATGTGGCCCCTCAAGTTGTGGGTCCACTTGAGCTAGTCCAAAAAATGAGCACAAAAAAAAATTACCTTCCGCAGGGATGAATCGGGCACCAATTCTTCCGGAAGGAATATGAGTTTTATCCAGATTTTCGCCACTTGCTTGACTACTTCATGGTGTCTAAAGTCCTTGAACTCACATAATAAGAGAAAATATGAGAGTTCCCATGCACGCTCTTGTTTGACACTTTTCTTCTTGGAAGTTGACCTTAAATAAAAATGATGCATATGGGAATATGCATCAATAAACCATTCACTTAGGTATAAATTTAAAGCTTATTTGCAAACGAGTAAGAATCTTCTTTCTACTTATAGCCCTGCCAAACAGAACCCCGAAGATGTTGCTTTTGGCAAGGCTAACTTAGTCTTGAGTGGACTAATCTTCTATTGTAGTAGTGAGCACCTCCTTCTAAAGCATTTGGGAGTCATTGAATACCTCTAGCCCCAGCACTAAGATCCATTTCTATTTCATGTAGTGAGGTTCAGGAACATCGTAAAAAGGGAAGTTATCTCCTTTGGGAAAGAGTTGTCTATTGAGGATGCGAGGATGGGTCCTTACAGTGTAGTGCTTTAAGTACTTTTCCCTAGCAGCAACCTTTTGGGCATGGGCTTCTCACCTAGCCATGGCCTCTTCTTTTACAGTGGGATGATACCTATCCTGAATTTATGATCCTCTTTTTGAGTCAAGGGGAAGATAGCCCACACTTGTGCTCATCGTCCTATAGCCATTCCTTAGTAGTAACGCCATTTCTTAAGGATTGCACTCCTATTTAGATTCGAATAAGGATCAAAGTTAAAAGGAGCTTTGTCCTTTTCTAAGACTGCTACTATTTCAAAGTTGTAGAGTTCCTTACCATTGCAATCGTCCTCTATTTCTAGTATTGGCCCCTTATTGGTGATTGTGGTCAACAGTATCCCCTTCGATGGTCACCATCTATCCTTTTATCAACATCTTTACCTTTTGATGCAAAGTGGAAGGAATTATCTAGTGGCATGAAGCCATGGCCTTCATAGGAGTAGATTGAAGGTAGCGGGTATGTCCAACACTACCATCTATACTTTTATCAACATCTTTACCTTTTGATGCAAAGTGGAAGGAATTATCTAGTGGCGTGAAGCCATGGCCTTCATAGGAGTAGATTGAAGGTAGCGGGCATGTCCAACACATGGAATTCCACATTTCTTTAAACATGGCCCACATTAATGGGTAGGAATAATACATAATACTAGTCTCCTTGCGGCATTGTATGCTCTTAGATAAGTGAATAGTGTTGAGAGCTAATCCTCCTTGACTCCTAACCTCTTGGCGATTCTCCAAGGGCATACATTTACTGCTAATCTATTATCAACCAGGATAAGAGGCATATAGTTCTGAAGGAATACTACAATGAGATAGAGGGCATTGTTATGTGCTTAACCTCTTGGTGGGAGATCTACGTTACTGAAGGTTATGATGCCTTTACTAGACGTAATTAAGGCTATCATTTGTCTGGTGTAGCTTTGGGGAACACATTAATTTTGTTCTGCTTGTCTATCAAGAGCTACCTATGCTTTTAAGAAGTTAGTATAAGTTACTAGATAGTCACATCTATTCTAAGTTTCTTTAATTGCTTTAGTATTCAGTCCTCTTCTTGGGCTGGTATGACATTTTCTTTTTCTGGGGCCTGTTATGGGCCCTCCTTGACTTGGTCTCTATCGGGTTTTGTAAGATGTTGGACTGTCACCTCATCCTCCTCCCCCCAGAATTCTTTTCTTCATTCTCGTCCAAAAAGTCATCATTGCTTGCTTCAACGGCTGGATAACCTCCTTTGGTTTCATATACATCTTCTCCATCACTTTCCCACATGTTGAGGACCTCTAATGTTGTGTAGGTATTCTCACCTCGTTTTCGGCCATAAGTGTTTTATACGAGCATGGATGGGTCCTATTCTTATTCTTGGTTGTTGGTAACAAAGATGTTTTGATGGTCCACTAGGGATTTCTTGTAATTGTTAAGCTTCTATACTGCTTTAGGCAATGGGAGCTGCCCCTTGAACATCCTTTCTAACTTGTATTTGAAAGTCCAATAATTCTTAGTGGCGTGTTCTCGTGATCGATGATACTTACAGTACTTAGCCAGACCAAAGCCCTTGGACTATCGAAAAGCTTCAGTTTATGGCCTAACCTCAAGGTCTATTTTCCCTTTAGCCAAGACTCGCTTCATAGCTTGGATGTAGGTGGCTCATATTGGGGTATATTCGATAAGGGGATTCATCGCATGTACCGCCTTGGAGCAACTAGCATTTTTATCTTTATTTTAGTAGTTGTCTTTCCAATTACTACCTGGCTTAGGAAGTGCCTCTTGGATAACTCTTCTTCTATAAGCATGCCAACATTTATCAATGACGTGAAATTCTTAAATGGCGTACACCATAGATGTTGCTTATATGTGGGTTGGAGGTTTCTAATGAATAGCCTCACCTAATCAGCTTCAAAGGGTCAATCTAACATGTAAGTAGCTTTGCCCTCCATCTGGCCAAGTGGTTAGTTAGTCTTTTTTCTTCTTACTTAAGCAATTCCAGATCTTTGAGTGTGATTAGGAGGTCAGTTTTGCATGAATATTGACGTAAGAATTTCCTGCACAAATCTTCCCAATTTGTGATATTTCGTGCTCTATAGTGTTGTACGATCTCATGACTTCCTTGCCAAAAGTCTAAGGAAATATGAGGTGGAAGACTTCTTTGTCAATCCCCTTCAAAGATGTTGCATGAATGAAGTTCCTCACATGATGATGCGAATTTTTAGTTCTATAAAGCTTGATGTCAGGTATAGTAAATGTCAGTTGTAGCTTTCCATTCGAGGAAGTTGATCCCCCATTCATTAAAATAATTATTAAATATGGACGATTCCTTAAGTAGCCGTTCTATGCGATCCATACATAGATTAGCTTAGAAAGGGCTCTTCTCTAGTCCTCTTTTCTGCTTATTCTCCATTTCTCCCATTCCCTTAACATTTGCATCTTTTAAGGGAGGATGTCGCTCGCTATTTTCTGCTAAGGGCACCTTGGTGAGGTTCTAAAGCACAACTGCCATTACCTTCACCTTCCTGTTGCTCTCTTCCATTTTGGCTTGCATTCTTTCAATCATCTTCATGAGTTGAGTTATCTTGCTATTCCCTGCCATTGGAATTGGTGTATAATTTCCTATTGATTTAGATGTTGACCTTGACCTAACTAGTGAAGTTTTCTCTGCCTGTTTCTTTGATAGAAGTCTCCCGATTGTTGGACTTCACTGGTATAGTTTCTTAGTTTTCCCTATCATTGTAAATAATGGAAAGTCCTCAGGACTAGCTCATTTAAGTGCCTTTGCTAGGGAAAGAAATATGCAAAACATACTGACCTATGCACTAAAAAAAACTAAGGCCAAGAGCCCAGTATACTAACTTATATGCTTACTCAAAGTTAGACCAGACTGTACAGTGCTAGCCGAGTCCTATATTGTCCTAAACTAGGACTACTTCTAATGTAGTCAGACTCCTAGGAAATCAGCCGGGTCCCCTATTAGGCCTTTGAGGTTGCTTCCTAGCTCCTAGCCCTTTTTTTCTGAGCCTGAAACTAATTACCAGACAGACATATTCCCTTTTAGGATACCAGTCGGCTTCTTAACTAGGCTAGCAAACTTACTCTGACTCCCTTTTCTAAGTCCCAGACTAATAATAATTCTAGCCAAATTTTTCTAAGATAGTCCTAGACTCGTATCGGGATGCAGACTCTCCTTTTCTTTTTTTTTTAATACCCAGTCATGCTTACTCAAGCATGGCTGAGTTTCCTTTTAAGACTCTTATTTGCCAGACCAGGGCTAGAGCCTATTTGCTTTTGAGGTCAAAGACCCCTTTAAAGCTCAATTGGCCTTGAAGTCACCTTGATCCATAGTGCTAGCCACTAGGTTTGACCTTTCTTACCCTAGGCTCTCCCAAGACCTAAAGCATCAATGCATAAACTCTAAGGTCTAAAACAAAAGTTAAGTCATACAACAAACATCTAGCATATGCAGGAGTTACATCTTTAAGCCAAGGTTGCATGTTATAAGCGTTTCATGTCAGGTTTAGAACATTCCTCTCGCAACCCAAATGTTTCATATGTCATCCATGGGATGCATAGCAAGACTGGAATAATGCATGTTCAATAGATTCTGATGGACCCACTGACTTTACCAGTTGATCCTCCAAGGGTTAATAGTAACGTTGCTTCCTGGAGGTGTCGTTATCCTAGTTAAGGCAACACCTTTCAATGTATGATGTCTAATGCAAGTGTAATTAAAACAATTTCCCATATCAAATTTCAAATCTCACCCACTAAAAGAAAACATCCCCAGTAGATCCAGCACTCTAGGGAACCACTTCCCAGAGGGTGCGATCCCCCACAAATGATTAGACTTCTCTTTTGCTGGGTTTTTATTTTATTTTTATTTTTTAAAAAAGCTGACTATTAATAATTGTTTTTAGAGATCTAAAATTGGAGAATTTATGATGATGGATCAAGACTACATCCTAGTCCTGATCCAAGAAACCAAACGAGTTCCTAGGCTATAATCAAACATACATACCTGATCCTAATCCACAGCGGTAGTTGTTACCTATTCTAGGAATAGGCAGCCTACCTGATCCAGGAACCTAATCAGGTTTCTAGGCTAAAGCAGGGCCTAATTCCTGGCCAAGACTGGTGTATTATCTTCGATTTAAATGGTTTTGCTCAAATTAAGATTAAAAAATGTGAAAATCAAAGAAAGGAAATAAAAAGGCAAAACAATTTTTGTGATAAGTAGAGTCATCAGTGAGTTTTAGGAAAATCTACAAACCATATTAGTTTTTGAAGCAAATCATATCGATGGGGACAACCGAAGGAACATCAAATAGACAATTGATCTTACTTCAAAAAGGTTTTCAAAAAGCCTTGAGTAATCTCAAGTATGGGGACCATCTTGACTTCCTAGTTTTGAATCAAAAATCCAGCTCAGGGGCGATGGTAGGATGATGTGATGGGATGCATCATATCACCAGTTGTAACCACTGACGGCCTCTACTATTAAATATGAAAAATCAGACTTTTAATCACACTAATACACACTCATGCATCATATTAATATAAATCAGGTCAAATCATGTAAAAGGTACCAAGTTTAGCCCAATGCAAATAAGAGTAAAGTAAATAAATTACAATAGGCAGGGACTACATAAAGATTACTTCTTTAGCAATGGTGAAATCAAAACCATAATAAAAAGAGATCAAGTAGAAAAATAGGAGAAAGATGGAATTTTTCCCCTCGAGACAACCCACCTGATTTACTTAGGGAACTCAATAAAGTGATTAATCCTTGATGCCTCAATATAAGACTCGGAATTTGATCTCTTGAATTCGTAGAAAACTCCTCATAATTTTTTTCAACTCTCACAGTGACGATCTCTCATGCCTAACTGATCTCAATGGACTGATGATGATTTGATGATCCTCAACCTAGGGGACACACCCCCTTTATGGCAGATGAATAGACTGACTTAGCCTTGGAAAGGAGACCAACTCTGAGGTTTATTATACTTAATCTTACTCGGTTCATTGATTTAACTAAGAATCTGATTTAACTAGGCACGATAGACTAATCAGCCATGGATTAGGACTAGGATTAACCAAACTAACTCGAGCTTGGAGCAAGGGAAAGGAACCTAGAACCTAGTCGAGTTCCGTTTAGGTGAACTAGCCAACTTGCAGGCCCATTGGGTCTATACACTCGCACTTCCACCTAGTTTTATTTCATTAATTGGATTCTGATTCACTTAATTAGACTCTTATTTTTTTAATCACTTCATTGACCTCCGACAAATAGTTGGGATTTTATTCTCACTATTGGGTGATTCAATAAAATACAGATGCCATTTTTAGTCATCTACTATTGTCCTTCTTGTTGTTGTCCTTGTTTGGCCTCTTTTTGCTTCCTCTATGTCCTTGACTTGACTCTGTATCTTCAATTACATGGATCTTGGATGCATGCTCATTTAATGCCAAATTCTGAAGAGACATTTCCTCTTTCTTATGTTTTAGGCTTCTTGTAGTGTCTTTTCTAGAAGGGAAAAGTTTGTCAACCATAGAAGAAACTATAACAGACCCATCAATAAACATTTTATGTTGCTTGAAGTGACTGAAAATACATTGGATTTCAAGCAAGTGGTCTAGAACAAAACATTATTTGGCCATCTTATAGTTATTAAACTGACCTATGAGGAAGTTCTTTCTAGAAGCATCCTCCTCCACGTACTTGTTCTCTAATGTCTTCCAAAGTTCCTTGGTAGACTCCACCCCCTAGTACACGTCGAATAAGGCATTTGACATGTTCAATATGTGCCCTTGACAAATATAATCATAATTTTTGAACTTAGATTTCCAGTGGGTTTGCTCCAAAGTTTCAGACCCATTTTCATACCCAAACCTTCAACAATCCAAGTTCACGTTCCAATCTTGGAAAGTTTCATATTTTCTTCCATATTTCTTCCCCATTAGCCTTTATTTTCACAAATTTTTCATTTTCCACCATTTTTCTTCCCATTTCTACTTAGTGTTTAAAGCATTCACATCCATCCACCCTCCATAACCATGGTATCCAAGAAGAATACAAGGACCACTCAAGAGGCGGGGACATCAAGTCAAGCCCCACAACACTCACTTTGGACCTCCCGAGCCTCAACCAATGTGACAAGCCGATGTTATATTCCTAACCCCCTTGGTTTAACTCATCCATAACATGTTGTTAGATGCAATGTTTTGAGTAGTAAGCCAGTTGTTACTACTCTTTATTATGATGAGGATTTGTTGACTTAATTGGGTTTGTTAGATGACATTTGTCGATTGTTTGCTCGAGGAGGCATGGATCAATTTTTAAAGATTAGAGACCACAAGTATCGAGACCTCACTCTTGCATTTTTAAGTACATTGCATGCGGACGTCACGAGTGACCCTTGTTGTCAAGAAGGATACATTTTCTTCTACCTCAATAGAGAGTTTTATGAGCTTAATTTGAGTGCCTTCAATAGTATATTTGATTTTTCACCAAGTATGAATATGCCTTATTGCCATATACCCAAAAACTTTAACCCAAATGCTTTTTGGTATGAAATTTCTGGGGATTATTAGTATGATATAAGTAATTCCAAAGGCACCGTTATTAGAAATCTCTATATTAGAGTGGCTCAAAGATTACTTGCTTGTGGTCTGTTTACCAGGAAGGATAGTTTGAATGTGCCTCACCTACCTAAGTTATGTTTCTTATATAGCATGCTCTAGGGTAACCGCCTTGACTCAGGTTGTTTTTTTGTCAGTCAGTTATGTATTTTGGTCACTAGTTCCGCACAGAGGATTATGATTGGGGGCCTAATTACCCTCACTGCTAGGTCTGTTAGTATTGAATCGAACCTCGATAATAGAGTTCCCGGTTCCTAGCAACTTAGCCACTTTTAAACAAACGAAGTTTTATAAGGTGGAGGCTGGGCGTGTTTGTTGGATTTATCATGGAAGCCGGCTCATGCCACTCCCTAACATTGACCGCGCCACTCTCTTGAACTGGATCAATCTTTACTTTTTGCCGGGTGATGAAGAATTGGCACGAACTGCGTCATCTCCTCCCCTTACTCACCTAAGGGCTTCTAGTTCATCCCAACCGTCCTCCTCTTCTGATTTTACTGGTTTGCATGCTACGCTTCAGTCAATTCAAGAGGGGCAAGCATCCCTTCGAGCTTATATTCAAACTGAGCATATCGCACTCCGTGACATTGTTTAGGAGTGGCATGATGAGCTCCGTGAGATGATTGCTTCCTAGAACCAATATCCAGAACTTTAGGGATTGTTTAGAGATTTGGCGTGATTGGCATATTTCTCAACACCACCCACCTTCTTCTTCCTCTCCTCCTCCTTTTTAGTTGTTCTTTTTCTTTGCTATTGATTCTTATGTCCTTACATTGAGGACAATGCTTTGTCCAAGCATGGGGGAGTTGTGTGCTTGGTTGTGACTGTGTGCATGATGTGGATGTGTGAATAGTTTGCATTTTAGGTCATGAATTTAGGATTAGTTTGCATTTTCAGTTGATCATTTAGTTTTTCTTTCTAATTTAGGTTTCTTTTTTTATTTTTAGTTTTATTTTGACATTTTCAATTTTTAGTTGCATTTTAGGTTTAGCATGCATAAAATGAAAAGGATAAATAAATAAATAAATAAATAAAACTTCTCTAATGATGAGTTTTTAGACTAAGTAGTTTTCTTTGACTTATTTTGACCATTTTTGTTATGTTCATTTGTGAATGAAATGTTTGATTATAAGCTTTTGAAATGTGCTTCATGTTTTATCCATCATCAATTCGATTACTTAATGATTCTTTGCATGAATATTTAGCACATGAGATCTAATGAGCTAGTTGAGCTTAGGTTGTTATCTCGTGAGGCTTTGAGCTTGAGTAGACTAATTCATCATTTTAGTCTCATATTCATGTGTTACTCTTCCTAGATTTCAAATCTCTAGAACTTACTTTGACTCTTGTTCAAGTTTACATTTAGCATGCATAATTAGGCAATATGATTGAGGCATTTTTGGAGTTTATGAGCTACATTGACCAAATAGCACCCTTATTATGTATGATTTATCCCTTGCTACCCCCTTTGAGCGTTGACAATGTTTATTGATGCAAAGCTATAATATAATCCTTGGCCAAATACATATCTTACCCTTTAGCCAAGACTATAGAGTTTTATTAGTTGATTGGAAGTAGTTTGTGGATAATGACATTTTTGTTTGGTGTGGTTTGTTTGGATGCAATAAAGGATTTATGTGGTATTTCCCTTGATGTCAATTGGGTTGACTTTTGTCAGCGGTTAGAAAAGTGTTGAACAGTGGAAAATTTCCCTTGCCATAATCCTTCTCTTCAAACAAAAAAGAAACAACAAAAAAAGAAAAAAAAGACAAAATATAAAAAATGTTGAAGACAAAGGAAAAAAAAGGCAAAGTAATACAAGGATTTGGCATTGATTTCATATTAGATATACTTCAACACTTTTTCTCATTATTGATCAACTATGGGTGATTTTGTTTATTTGAGATGCATCAGTATGAGGAGTATTTTTGTGGAAAGTTGGGTGAAGATGATTTATACTCACAGTCTTTGGTTTTGAGCTCAACAAATCCTAACATTTCTTTTTGTTCCCCTCATGCCTTTACTTATAGCCCTGTTACAACCCTATTGAAGTCCTTATAATTGCCTAGTGTGTTTTACATTTTAGTGGTGGAGAATTGGAGAGATTTAGCAAGCTTATGGTATATTTGAATCTTTGGAATGAGATTTGAGAGAACTGTATTATACTTTAAACACATGAGCGATGAGTGCTTCATTACCAAAATGAGGGTCTATCGGTTCTTTTAGCTCTACCTATCGTATGTGTCACTATGATTATTTAAGTTGATTTGGGTGATCGATTTAATAGTTGAAGTGATGGTATTTGCTCTTATTTCGAAAACTTCATTCTCCTATCAATTTTGCAATGTTTTCAATCACTTTTGGGCTAAGTTTTTTGGTCGATTTGGTTATGGGTGTTGCTCCTATTTATTATATAAGGAGGTCCTTCATCATAGCTTTGGTTTTATAGTTGCTTAAGGACAAGCAACAGTTTAAGCATAGGAGAGTTTGATAAGTGCTTAGAGTTTCTTCATTTTGGGGCTGTTTTGTTGCATTTTAAAGGAGATTTATGAACTTTATGTTATAATCAACACTCATATTCCCATTTTACGCTTGGACATGATTTTTTCTGTGTTTTGTAGGTTTTTAAACCTTTTTGCCCCGACGTTGACCCCCAATTAAATATGATTTGACTCTCCATGGATGCTTCCCAGTCACAATGCTCATGGAGGAAAAGAAGAGCCAGAGAATTTCAAGGCAGAGGTCACCACGAATAGTCCATGGTGAAGGCCACTATCCGTGGTGAGCCTTAAACTGCTTGTCTCTTCGTCTTTCTTCATCTTGTCACTGAGAATGCTCAAGTTTATGCTTAAAAAAGGTTATTCGGCTGCATAGAAAGGGGGGGAGAACTCATCTCACTTCTCACTCATCTTTCTCATATTTTTCATTAGAATTAGAGTTCTACATTTATATTTTGGAGTAACAGAAGAAATTGAAGAAAAACTTTGGCTTTTATAGGTTTGAAGATTGGGACACCATTGGAGAATCACCACTGTTGCTAAGCTTTCTTTCCCTTTAATATTTTCTTGAACTCTTGTTTTGGATGTTATTAATTTTTGAACATGAGTGACTAGTTTATTTAATCTAGGGACTTGTTAGCCAAAGTATTAATGTTAGGTCCTTAATTTTCATTGCTTGTGTTTATTCTATATTGGAATGATTGAATTGTACCTTGTGATTGAAGTGTTATGAGTGAATTTTTGTCAAATTTGCTTGCTCATGCCAGATAGTTGAGTGAAGCACTAAAAGGAGAAACATGCTATTTGACTGACGAGATAGGATTTGATTCAGTAATACTTGAAAGAGATTTGTTTGTCAGGAGGAAAATTTAGCCAGTGAAAATCCTATAACTTAGACTAAACAAGAACATTCGAAAGAATGTTAATTGGATTACTTTAGGCAATTCATTTTATTTTGAAAGAAAAGACTGAATTTTAGTTCGATTGCACTCCTTTTAGTCATCCAATCTATGTAAAGTGCATGATTTAATCCATTGATCTAGCTCTTTGCTAGGCGAAACAGTTCCCTAGATATTTTAATTCGATTGAATTTCTCGATTAGTCAATTAGCTTAATTCGAACAACCCATTGAAATTTGTTTGCTTAGCCTTTTATCATAGGTCAAAACTCAATAGATTATATTTGGTCTCTGTGGGAGCGATATTAAAACTAACCATGCATTTGTGGTAGTGTCAATGGGCAACATTGATATTGTTCACTGAACCTATGCTCATTTCATTTTAAATTTAAGACATGCTATGACATATTTTCCAAGATATACTAATATTTCTAGTAGTGGAATTCACAAAAAATATCAAAATACATCAGCAACATATGTAAACCACAACATATCAAACGTGATGTAGTCTAGAAAAAGCTTCATTACTTCCAAATTATGATCAACAGCTATCAACCACTTGTGCATCATTATTGAAAGACTAATTACATGCTCCTTTTTACTGGTGTTTGACTAACAAATGAATGAAAACATTATCATTGCCAAACCTCTCACAGTTCTTGGATCGAGCTAGAAATAGGGGACACTATCCAACTATAGTAATTGTACTCTATAATATAAAAGAAATTTTAATAGGTAAAAGTGTTATATATAGAAGAATAACAAGTAAATCCAAATATTACTGTATAATTAGCTCGACTCGCTTAACAAATACTATGATCATTTGGGTTAGAATTGGATAATAAGTTCAATGTAGGCACAATATTGCCTTGAGAACTTGATCTAGCGTAAGACACATTCATACACAAAGGAGCATCATCATAGAATAAAGTTCAAAAACCCACAATGACATATCAATGTGTGATATTGTTCATAAGTAAGGATATTGTTCAAAACTAATGCTAGAATCATTCACTATGAACCTGAGGCAAGAGGACACCACATAGATCACTAGTTAGTGATTCTCTTGATCCATAAAAAGGTGTATTCATAGGGAATGGATCAAAATTAGCAACAAGCTCCAAAAGGTGAACAATATAAATAAATTCACGACATAGACCAAATTAAAAACAAATGTAATACTAATACAATTCTTTTATTAGCCTGTACCAATCTGGCTTGTATTTTATGGTGCAACCTTTGTGGATCTGTCCCCTTCCAAATTAGTTGGCTATAAAAATTAACAATACCAAAAGTAAAAATCACTCATGGTAAACTGTTCAGAATGTAATAATCTATTGTACACAGTTTGTATTAAGGAGTGTTAGCTAAGAAACATAGTTCTTCATTGTACATACTTAAACTTATCATACCTTGGATAATTTTTGAGAATCTGTGCCATTTTGCCGTACAACCTCTGCCTATCTCTTCCTTTCCAAATTAGTTGCCAACAAAAAGTAATAATACCGAAAAGAAAAATCACTCAAGATAAACTATTCACAACATAATCATTAATTGTTTAAATTTTATATGAGGAATTGGTAATTTAAAACAAAATTATTTATTGTAGTAAATTAAAGTCATCATACCTTAGGTTAACCCTTAGATTTGTGATATTAGGCCCTTGATTTTTCTTGATTACACTTCTTATCATTGGTACTCTTCAATCTCTTGTCCCGTTGACCTTTTGCTTAAAATCTAGGAGGGTTTAAAACACTCCTTGTCGAACTCAACCCATCTTATTGAACATCATCCTCTACGTGAACTGACTCTACTTCTACTTCAACTAACTCCTTCAATTTAGTAAAATACTCCTTACAGAGGAGTCTTGCCTCTCTATTCATTTGGCTAGCAATGAGCAGTGCATTCATTTTTTACCATTTGCATTCTCCACGTAGAAGAATATACTGTATTGTCTTTCATACTATCTTGAATAAGTTCATTACTTTGACTTTCTTCAACGCACTTGCTCCATCTCTCATTATGTACTATCTGATACTTTTTGAACACAACAACTATCATAGCTCACAAACAATGTGAACATAAAAGGGCAATCTTAATGAGCTTTTAGCAAGTGCAATCAATGAAGCCTTTTTGTATGTTTAAAACTGTAGTATGCTTAAAAACATATTCATCTGATCCTTAGCCATAAGATTCTTTCAAACAACTTACACTCGATACACGAAATGCCCTATCAGATGTATCACTTTGCAACTCACTCTGATCATACAAGGCTCCTTTAAGAAACTCTTTCTCAAACAATTGATAAACTTCAATGGTGCAAATAGACGTAACATTTTTCAATAAACTTATCGACGGAAAGACCATCTCCATACTATCGTTGGAACATTTATGATTTTCATCATTTTTCTTGTCCCTCCACTCTGACACAACACCACATAATATGTTGTAGAAGTCACACAAGTCAGCAGTCGCACGTGATCGTCTTTTTAGTAAATTGTTTGTGTTCTCGGTCCTTTGTGAAGGCAAACCCCCTCTTGAAAAATTGCTCTTTACAAAAGCAGGATACCGCTTTTCCCTTAATGAATAAAGATTGTTAAGCCAGCAATTGCCTCCATAATCATACCTTGCTACCATCCTAAAAAATTGAGAGAAAAATAATTGTTGAAAATATGGACAAAAATACCAACACAAATGAATAACACTGCAGGAACCAATGTATATAAATAATCTATTCAAAAATTAACCAAAAAAATCAAAAAATACAGCACCATGAGTTCTTATGAACAAGAGATTATGAAACCAAATGAACAAAATCAAAAATACAAATGAACATCATCACTCGAACTAATGAATTACAATAAGCCATTAAACAATAATATAGTAAGTGATTATTAAGATATCTAATAAACACCAACATAAGTTTTAGTGAACGAAACATAATGAAATATAATGAACAAAAGTCAAAATAATAGGCCCATTAAAATTAAGCTGTCAAAAGTATTCAAGCAAATATAAGCGATAAAGCAATTAAAAAAAAGCAATTACCTCTTCCAAAAATAATCAAATTCAGGTTTTGTATCACAATCCATCAAAACTTTATTAAATAACTTTGTAAAACTTTCCTTTGCCCTAAGTGTTCTAATATGTTTTCTCGAATTTTCAATAATATGAAAACAACAGAGTTGTGTCGAACACTAGGAAAAACTAAATCTATCACAGCAACCATAGAAAAAGTATAATTAGTCGTAATGTTGCTTGAAAATTTAGCATGTATTGATTTCAAAAAGTCCAAAACAACCATTCAGAAAACTCAAGTTTCTCATTCATAACAAAATCACAACTAAACATAATTATTGGAATAATGGTTCATGCCAATGAATTCAGCACAAACCATGTCATACTTATTTGTTTAATAAGGTGCGTTAAAAATAACCAAGTCATCCTTTAGCATCTCCTTATCACACCCAAAAAAAAAAAAAAAAACACAGACAACCTTTACATCAACCTCAAAATTATAATAAAAATCAACTTGATTCTTGAATCGTTTCTTGAATATCTCAGTGCATCGCTGCCATCAAATGACATCTTATCATACTACCCAAGCCTACTATACAAATCCTTCTATTGAAAACCCACAAGAGGGGCTCCACCAGCCTGTTTTATCAAGATAGGAATGCATCCCTAAGCTCTTTAACGAACAAAAGGTCCACCATTGAGACTTTCCAATGACGACATACTTAGTGATAATCCATTTTTCATCTAAGTTAATATTAAACTAGATCATGGCTTTGCACCCAATCTAAACATTAACATTAATATACTCCTTACATTCTTAATCTTTATTTTCTTTTCAATCTTTCTTCCAACAACAAAATTGCCACTTTGACAACTCCTGAGTTAAAACTCTCCTATGAATCTTATGATAACAAACACTAAACCCCATCGTAAATGCATAATTATTGTAAATCTGAAATGCTTCATCATGAGAGGATGCAATTGATCCAACTAAATTAACTGCAAATGGATCCAAAGTAACAATATCTCAGCTAAAAGAAACATTATCTACAAAATGAACAACATGAATCAACCAATGAACAAGCTCACAAGAATAAATGAACAATATCACATGAGCAAATGAACTATGATCCAATTAATAAATAAAATATAAAAAAATATTAAACTCAACCAACAATGAACAACGCAAGGTACAATGAACAAAGCATTATATACAAAATGAACAACATAAATGAATGAATGATCAATATCACAAGAATAAATTAACAGCTTCAAAAGAATAAATGAACAATTACAATCCAATTAGCAAGTATAAGAATAACATAATATATTAAAACTCATCCGACAATGGATAACAACCCAAGTTAAAATGAACACACACTCTCAAACTCAATCAACAAATTCCAAAACATAACATTCAAATGAAACTTGATAAAAACTTTTCCATCATCACCATTTCCATTCTTGTCCATGAATGCTGACCACAATTAGAATGAACAATTATGAAATGAATATTAATAAAATGGAGTACATTTAAACACAGGAAAGATAAAACTAATTCAAAAACCTATGAATCAAATCTCTTTCAATTTTTGGGAGTACATTCCCTGAAATTCTTGACCATAAGTAAATTTCAATATCTGAAGACTCTTAACAAACCCTAACACTGAGAGAGAGAGATGATGGAAAAAATCCAACAACTTGCAAATGAACAATAACCCCAAAAAAAAACCCCACCTATTACTTAAAAAAAAGATATTTTTAAAAAAAGAACAGTGATAAATATTTTTTTAAAATATTGAAAATGGATAAAAAAAACTAAATTTGAATAAAAGATAATATAAATGATAACCAACCCCAAGAAAATAACATGATTAAAAAAACACAAAAATATAAGTGATAAGTTAGTTGTTAAAAAATAGGAAGTGATAATTAGCCCAAAAAAGAGAGGAAAAGATAAGGTCATGCACTCATGTTCCATAACCACCTACCAGCAAAATGGCATGCATATGATTTTTTTTCCAATTTTTTTTCCCTTTTTTAAAATGAAGTGTTACCTTTTTCGTTTGTACAAATCAGCATGTGCTTATAAGTGCATAGAAGAATATGCACTTTACAATATTTTCTAGTTTGCTACTTGTCACCGTTTGGCTATTTCCATTATTATTCCTTAGTGCCTCCTTTCTCTCACATAATTTTTTGCTATTTTTTTCTCCCTACGTTCCCTATTATGTACCTATTCACGCCTAGTAATCATAGAACTTTTGTTTTGTCCTATATAAGTTATTTTTAAATTTTTAATTATTATTATTACGATTATTATGATGATGATCATTATTATTATCATCATCATCATCATCATCATCATTAATTTTTAGATATCATTCTATACTTTCTTTTCCGTTTCTTATTTTGATAATTTATTTGATTTTGTTGTTTGTTGATTAAAGTTCAAGAAATGACACCCACCCTGTTAATTCAAAGGTAAAACGTATAAACTCTATGAGAGTTGTTACCACATATCGTACTTTAAATTGTGCCTAAATTAAATTTTGTATCTTATTCCACACAAAAAATAAGTTAATATGTTATAAATAATTTATATATTAGTAAAATCTCAAAGGTTCGTTAATAAAAAAATAAGTCTATCATATTAATCCGACCCTGCTGATTAAACCTGATAAAAATTGACTCGATCTGTAAACCAGACCCGAACTCGCCCGAAAATTGTGGGTTTTGAATACTGTTTTATCAACCCGAACCCGAAATAAACAGAATCCGAAAAACCTGCAAATTAGCGGGTCAAACCCGACCCGAACCTGAACCCGCCCGCTTCACCCAAATATTATATCTTTAGTTTTGATTTTTCTCTAATTTATCCCTTTTAATAATAATGGTAGTCATTTTTATCGAATAGTTTAAAAAGACATTTTATAACTATTGCATCTATTTACAAATTAAACAATAATAACCCTATTTTTTCTTCTCCATTCTCTACAAATAATAACATACACAACTTTTAAATGAACAAACATTAAAACTGGGTACAAAATTGCATGAAATAACTATCTAATCTTTTAAAAAAAATTAATTCAAAAGAAGACAAACATTAAAGATGTGGAATCATACGATTATGTACTTAGTTACACAAACATATCTAATTATTTTTTAAATTAATTAATTTGTAATAATTTAAATTTTTGCTGTTATAATTGCAAGATAATATCTTGTGCTTCTTTTATTCAATTTTATTTGGTTTTCGTTATAGCTAATCTTGAACTATGATGCT